>JAENRP010000156.1:31937-100207 GCA_024741835.1 Diplocarpon mali | reverse complement strand
CCACCGAAGAAAATAAAAAGAAAACAACCCCCCCCAACAAAACAAACAAAACAAACAAAACAAACAAAACAAATAAACCCAAACCAACACAAGACGCACGTGCGAGCGCTACCCACCCCCAAACCTGCGAGCCCCCACGCCGCGGAGTCGGCTCCATTCTCCATTCTCCATCCTCCATTCTCCTCCGTCTTCCCTCGCCGCCGCCCCGGCCGAGAGAACTGGACAGGAGTACAGCAGACGAGAGAGAGGCGTCCGCGTAGCGGCTGAGCGCCCACGGCCCGCGGCTGGACCGGGTTGGATCGGATAGGGATTCTAACCTGGATTCTAGCCTGGATTCTAGTTTGGATTCTAGCTTGGATGGGTTTGGGAGTATCTGCAATAGTACTATCGGCATTAGATGCGTGGGATGATGGAAATGGCGGCTCTCGCTTCGAGCTCGCTTGGGGACTGGAGACGACGGGACGGCGAGGTAGGCGAGGTCGCGACAACACGGCACAACACAAGGCATCGGGAGGTCTACAGATTACACACCCGGCAGGACTGTATAGTATGGGGTAGCACGGTCAAGTATATATAAGCCCATCATCTCCCCTGATCTCGCGTCGCCGGTACCGTACTCCACCACCTGCCGTTGACGGACACTCGCCTCGCCGCGCGGATATCAAGGCATGTTCCAAAACTGCACTATTACATCCATACACGGTTGTGGGTTTGTACCAGACCATGCGCGGTACTAGGCAGCTGTCATGCCACGCACTGGGTACTTTTGAATTGTATCAATGTGTGGTGGAAAGTCGGTAGACTACACTACATGCGCAGGAGGTAGTTGCCGAGCAGGATGCCTAAGCAGTGCAGATGTAAGTAAGCCCTGTGCCTCACCCGTGATTCTACTCTCCTTCCAGGCGCCAGAATAGACCCAAGTACCAGCGCAGATAGCAGTGCAGCGAATCCCTGGGTATCTCATCCATACGCCTATATCGTAAAATGAAAAGCGAACTCCCAAGTTCCCATCCCTTCTTCGACCTCGCCTCTCTCACGCTTCACCTCCGCCTCATCCTCACCACTACTTCTCTCCCGCACCAAAAGAGCCTACAGCTCAACCTCAGGATGGGTGTGGTTACCCTCCACCGAGGCCAGCGAGATCTCATGCCAGCCGCCCGCTTCCGCCGCCTCGTACGCCACGGCCCGGTTCAAGATCCTGCCATTCGAAATCTCTGATTCCTGCGACTGTGCTCTGGCCTGCGAGAGCACGATCTCCGTCACCACTGGATCGGGCGCAGACGCGTCGACAACCAAGAGGCCGTCTTCGTCTATCCCATCATAGTCATCAGCATCATCATCCTTGTCGCCTTCAGAGTCCGTGTCGAGGAGCTCCCTCCGGAGCTCGCAGTGCTGCTGGAAGAGGACATCGAAGTTGGTACCGAGGCGACTATGCTCGGCCTGCAGGGCCGCGAATCTGGCCTGCCAGTCAGTCTCGTTACTGTTCGTAGGCTCGTCTTCCGAGTCGGGTCCCAGGATCTCTTCGTCGTCGATCATGCTGTTGTCTTCGTAATCTTCCAGGAAGTGAGCATCGACCGAATCTTGGGTATCGTATGCTGAGGATTCGTAGTCGAGGTAATCTCCAACGATTTCCTTGACGACATTGCTGTCGACCACGAATTCATCTGAGTACTTGTCCAGAGCGATTTGTGGCATGGCCTCTTCTCTCTTGTCTTCAAAGTATGGTGTATCATCTTTTCCACAGCCCATGATGCAATAGTAAGCTGCAACTCCTCCGTAGACTTCATAGCCACAAGTTTTACAGCGAATGACCTCATCAACAGGGTCGTAGTACGTCGTCGGCTCTTTGTTCGGCTCGTCATCGGATCCATCGCTCTCTTCCCGGGATCCTGCAGTATGTGCGCCATCATCTCTAGATGGGTCTGAAGAGGGCTGACCGTGGCTGTTCTCCGGTATTTCTGACTGACCGACTACCGCGGCCGGGTCAATGAAGCTGTCAGCCGGGGGCATAGAGATAGGGTTAAATAGATCTCTATCCGTTACAAGTGAGTCTGGTCCATTTGGAGTGAGACGCGGCCGCTTTGCATTGCCGGAGTGTATTTCACCTGAAGCTTCCCTGCGGTGTACATTCGATGGTGTGCCTGATCTACTGTTTTGGTATATTGATACCTCGAACCCAGGTCTGAAACACTCTGGGTCCGCTATTACGAAAGATTGGCTGCTGCCGCGGCGACGTCCTGACGCCCCAGCAAGTTCGTTCTTTGTCATGGGCGTATAGGGCAAGGCTATCTCATTACAATGCTCATCAAATGGTCTCAGCCTTCCCTGCTCGTTCCGTTTAATAAAGATTCTCGGGACAGTCTTGCACGCTGGTGGGGATGTGCTCATCACGCCCAGAATATTGCTTGATCCTATTATATCATTGGCCGAGGCAAGAAATGACGGGGATTTCTGGCCCTCTTCGGATGTGGCACGACAGATAGCGGCTGCTTCGATGGCGGCGACATCTATCTCTTCGTGCCGAGGTGGACTGCTGAGCTTCGGATCGATTGAATGCTGCGAGCTTGCCGTCGTTTGAGACTGTTGGCTGTGGTAGCGGGCTTTAGACTCAGCGACGACCTTCATCATCTCCGTATCATAACGGAAGATCGCTGCAGAACAATGGTCTCCAAAAAGATCTCTGATACTAAGATTGACTACATGCTTGTTAGCCGATTTAGCGGGAAGAGAACCGATATCATGCCTTCGTGCCACTCGAGCGGGTTTTCAGTGCATGGCCAAACATCCTTGGGTTTGAATATGCTCAAGAGACTGCATAGCTCTTCATAAGAAGAGTGCCGGGAGTAAGGGAACGTGACCGTCCTAGACAGAGCTTCGCTGTTCCGATTTTCAACTTGCTGCTTATCTGTGACCGATTGCAGGATTGCCTCCGCAAGTTGAGGCAAGGAAATGTTGTCCTGCTCGTCATCCAGTCCCAGATCACCCAGATATAGGACTCTACCTGGCGATTCAAGAGCAGTGACGAGTAGCTGTCTTAATTCCCTCTTGATGACCTCACTGGTGTGCGGGAAACTGAAATCTTGTTAGGCGGATGTGCACGAATGTGAAGATGGAGCTTACAGGGCCATAAGCTGGTCAATCGTGATGTCGTGATCAAACTCAATCTGCGGGCGTCCACTCAACTCGTTGCCTGCTTGCACAATTAGAGGTTCTGGAACTTCTGTGCCATCGTCTCTTCTTCTGACGATAGGTTGAATCCATACAGTCTTAGAGTTCAGCATCGGGCATCTGATACCTTTTTCACATGAATGCAAGCGAACGTTAGGATTTGTTGTTAGGCAGCCAGGTTGGAATCCATTCCCACAATTGTAACCAGCCAAAGCAGGTCCTTCGTGAATCATAAATCCAGTGGGTGGTCGTTTCTTGTCTTCAGTACCGCCACTTAAAGATTCAAAAATTCTGTACGTGTATTTGTTGACGTGAATCCATGATCTGTTAGCATTATATTTGATCAGCCATTGGGAGTCATACTTGTGACTTGAGTGCCTTTGACAGTGCCATCCAGACCTCTTCATACCCGTATGTCCATGCTGCGAAGTGGAAGACCGCGTCAGGTGGATATTGGACGACTTTCTGCAAGAGTTCTTTCAATCCATCGGCTTTAGGAGGAAATACGGAAGGATCGGTCCGGCTGGTGTCGAGGTAGATGCAGTCGAGAGTCTTGAGACCTGACGTGTATTCTATCAAGATTGGATTTCGGGCCAGGGACGTAACGTGCCAGGGCTCTGATCTCACATCTCCAGTGTAGAGGACGGCAAGATTGTCAAGTTCAAAAACTTTCTACACATTAGAGCAGAATTCGATGGCGCAGCGTTCAAACTGACGGAACATAACGGCACCCGCACAGTGGTTGGCATCAAAGAGCGTGACTTGTAGTTTGACACCAGGCTTCAGCTCAATCTGAGTAGGTGTCTCGAGTGGGATTGGCTTCAGTAATTTCTCCAGGTGTCCGTACTGTATTTTACGAGCTTCCAATACTCTCGACTCGAAACCTACCCGGTCCACTCTCTTCTCCAGACGGATGAGGATCTCTCTGGTAGCTGGCGAACAGTAGATGCTGCAGATACATCACGTTATTCCTGCTTCATATAAAAAAGGCCTAGAACATACAAAGATGATTTCCATTTCTTGGAGTCAAGCCCAGCTAAGTGGTCACTGTGCACGTGACTCACAAAGCAGGCACGAGGGGTGGAGAGTCCCAGAGCTGGGCGAAAGTAATCGACTGGGCGTGTCAGTAGATGATGAGCTGACGGGTAGCTGTACCTACCTCGAATGTCTTCAAATCCCTGCATTACACCTTTGAAGGTCGACATGATGGCGATGAAGTTGTGTCATGCCCTTGGAGGTGGATGCATCCGAAGATGAGAAGAGAAGAAAGAGTGCCTGTATAATGTAGGGCAGATGGCGGACAAGAGAGGTCAGCCAACGAAGTTGAAAGAGGGTGGGCGTCAAAGGCCGAGAAAAGACATGTCGTGGCGTCACGCTATCTCAGGCTATCACGTGAGAAGTGACATCTGTAAACAAACATCCAGGGTAACTTCCATCACATCTACCATCCCCTCCAATCGATGACTGACCAGCTACTAGTAGCCAGTCTATCTGTTTTAAAAAGCCCAAGGACTATGGTATACTTGACGGCTATATGGCTTACCCTATTTGAGTCTTTTGCAAAGTTCGGGCGGATTCGGATTTAGGACTCTCGGTAACCGTTCACTTTTGATGTTCCCGAAAACGAGCACTACAAAATCATGCTTTGAGTTTCCTAAGAGCCCTGATTTGACCTACAGGTCAGAATAATGAGAGCCTGTCGTGCTGTATTTAGAGGTGGATTCCTAGTGGTGGCAGAAGCTTGTAAAATTCTACTCTAACTGTATATCTGAGCTCCCTTTATAGAAGTGCTCCGTGGCCACTTCAGGGGTACATTACATAAGCCAGTCCTCAGAGGCCTCAGCGCCTGAGGCTCCTCATGGCGCAACAGAGCCTTGAGCTTAGCAGACGCCGCCGCCTCTGTCGGACTACTTCGTATGGCAGCTGTAACATGTGGCTACCAATAGTTACATAGAGTAGAACCTTCTTGCCTAGGAAGACCTTTGTCTTTAGCAGTTCATGTTTTTCTTGTTTGTTATACATGCTCTAAATGTATCTGCCGCTTGAAACACACCATCTCGCAATTTTGGCATCATGAAGATTCGGTTTTGCAAATCCATGTTTCACATCTAGGACATTCTCAGAGTCTGTTCGGATGATACTCGATCGTCTTAGACAGCATATGAATAGGATCAAAAATAGGTGTATTTTGCACCTGATGTATCGCGGGTGGTCGCGTTGTCGCGTCGCTCCCGTGAAAGCAGGCTTTCTAAGCTGACGAAGTAGACCCGGCTCATCAACGCGTCGAGATTCCCAAAAGGACGAAAAATGGCAAACTAACTTACCTTGTCACTCCATCCTTCTAAAGGAAAAAGACCAAAACTCCAAAAAGCACGTTCGCCGAGTCATCCCGCTTAAGCTTGATGTTCGTTCTCGGGGACGATAGTGCGATTATGGAAGGACATAAGGGTGTTGAGTCTCCCAAGCTATCCGTTAGGCCAGCTGTTTGATGGCACAGATTCCGTTATCTGGATCTATGCCGAAGAGAGGGTTTCCCAAAATCAAAGCTCTGTGATATGTACGTATCGACACTCGACTGGCCAGCTCTTACCTAGCCTCCAGTCCTCTACGCCACAGTAAGAGAGAGAGCTCAGGAACCTTACATTCTCTTTCCCATCTTTTCCCATCCAAGACTCAAATGCCGCGTTTCCGTGCCATTATCGCGCCGAGGAAAATTTACGCCTGAAGACGAGAATCTCTTTCCAGCAACGGCTACGTATAATCTCGTTCCTCTACTGCGAAGAAAGCAGGAGTGCTCGCGACGAGAACATAACACGTCCTGGATCTACCCTCACGTACATGCCCTCATTCGGGACTTGCACATGCAGCCCCGAGTTTAACCACCACAAAAGAAACGCCGTACAGCCCTTTCCTTTCCATTCCGTCCCAGTATCTCAGAAAGTACCTACCTACCTGCCTACACTTACAATGCCCATACAGAGGAACCCTACAATAGCACAGCATAAAGAGAACCTCCCATGACTATCAAGCTTCAAACAGCTTACAGTTAAACCGCATATCCAATTGCCCTTCCTGCTCCGATCAGATTATTCCTTGTCAACTTGTACGTTTTTTCTTCTTCCAAATTTCTCGGAAACAACTGAACGCAACGCTTACTTCAATCCCTCAGAGGTCCCGGAAAAGGAAAAGAAAAAAGAAAGAAAGAAAGAAAATAGAAATCAAGCCAATCTCGCGCCCTTCCCATGACTCCGTCTAGCCCCGTTGCCTCGATATCAAAAACACCGAATCGGAGAACTGCAACCACTTTTCTCCACCAGGTCAATCACAGCCATTCTAGACCCGGGGAAGAGATCAAGTTCAAAAGATCAAATCTTCACGGAGAAATATCAAGTTAAACCAGCCCTAACAGGGTGGAACACACTCACCACGAGAATCTCATAACATCCAAGTAGCGAGGACCCGGTCCCCAGGTCTTGGCAAAGCGTGTTGACATCTGATCTCGCTTACCGAGCCGCCACTGTTCCGGCATCATCTCTTGAGTCTGGATTAGGGCTTTGCGGATGACTCTCGAATGAGGTCTCGTACAGGGTTCTAAGTGCTTGCTTGGGCCCCGATACAGCTTGCAGGCTAGCACTAGGAATAGGGCTTTATATCAACTTTCCCCACAATAGCCTTCTTGCTCGCGAGCTTGCTCTGTGTGTCCCAGCTCTCGGCTACAGAGTTGTCTCATGAGTTCTTGTCGGCATTGACAGGACGTGGGTCTTGGGTGTTATCGATCGCTAATCTTGTTGACAGTGTTGCGGTCCGAGAAAGAATGATTTCCTTACCGGATGAGATATTGCCTGCTGCAAATTCAAATGCTATAGTAGGAAACGACGCATTTGCGCAGATTTTAGAGTACATGTTGCCTGGGCACAGTGCAGCCAGTGCCGTGGTGAGCTGTGGCGGAAGGGGTGTGGCGGCCGGTACAGAGTGCGACGAGGCTTCACCTTTGAGATCCGGCAAACCAGCAGAAAGGACATGCTAGAAGCCATCCCTTTCGCATCTAATTGCCGCAAAGGATTTGCCGCAGGTGAAGCCTGGCCGGCTGCGATATCTGAGCTCTGCGCCCTACTCGCTGCGAGACTGGGTCGGGCACGGTACTTTGCGGCGACGTAGTTCAAGATCCCACGCAACGAATACGAAATCCGTCGGAAAGCTTCGCGTAAAGCCCCCGCCGATAAATGCGACAGATGTATGCTTGGAAGCTGTGCTTGGATAATAAGGTCGCCTCAAGAGGTTTCGAGAATATCCCGCCAATAATTGAAGGCGGTACCTCTGGATTCGCAAGAACCATCATGTCAAGCCGACGACATTACTCTTGAAAGATCCCCCGCAGAACAATCTTCTTCTTCTTCTTCTTCTTCTTCTTCTCCTCCTCCTCCTCCTCCTCCTCCTCCTTCTTCTTCATCTTTCTCTTCTTCTTGCAACGCCATGCAAAAATTCTTACAATCTATCTGGCCAGGTGTAATTTACTTGGGGCCCTGGAGAGTCACACTACGAGGCAGGAATCACAACCATCCGAAGAGAATCAGCAGTAGTACAAGCGATGAGATGCACGAGCAAATAGTAAGGAATTGTTCGCCGATGGCAAGGATCAAATAAAGGGGCGGCACACATAACAAAACTCTGTATGGAGATCTGATCTAAGAGCTGGCCATTGCTGGAGATGGCACACTCAGCAGGGCAGGAGGACAAGGAAAAGTGACTAGATGAAATGGGAAAGGTAAGGCAACTAACGTAGGCGATTCAAAATAAGTCAGAGTCGAGACATCTTCAACCTTTTTGGCGCTTGCCCCTCCATCTCAAATCCAAGAGCCCAAGAGCCCATTGGAACGCATCACAAACAAGACCCATAATTCACAATCTGCGGCACCAGCAGCAATACTGTAGAGTTTTCCATATTGGTGCTGAAGTTGAACACTCATCTAGTCCTGGACTTGATAGAGCAGATTTCAGACGCCACCCAGCTCCCAAGCCTGTCGATTTTGTTCCAGAGTTCCACACGCCGAGTGCTAGCCACGAAAGAACTGGAGATACGTCGTAGCTCTCAATAAGCGCCGCCCATCTATGCACCCACACATCCCGTTCCAGATGCCCTATGCGCCAATTACCATGTCGTGTCGTCTGCGAGCCTTAGTATTTACAGATGATGCCTTCCTCGGAGCCACGCTACTCCTCATCGTCCTCTTCAGCCCAGCTCTCCTTTTCCTTACGGATATACTCAGCCATGTCCTCAGGCTTGAAGATCGAGCTACCAGGATCCTTGCTACGACGGACTTTGTTGGCATCCTCGTCGAGTACACCGCCGATGGTATCGATCCACTTGCTGCGCTTCTCCATCAGGCCCTTGACAACATCGCCGATGCCTGGACGAGCCATGCCGGTACTGCCAGGGGCGCCGACGAAGTGGCTTCCGCCGCCTGCTCCGCCTGGTCGCTTGTTCTTCTTGCTCTTGCCGAGAGTGCGGGTACGCTTCAGATAAGAGGTTTGCAATTGGGTGTCGAGGTCCTCGCAGATAGTCTGGTACTCTTGGTGGGCCATACGCTCCTTGACGAGGTCGCCGAGACGGGATTTCCGCGCGCCGTTTGTGATGGAGCAGTCCTTGAGTCGGCTTTGAAGATACCGGAGGCGGGCAGCGATCTCGTCGTCGTAGTGCGCGTCGTAGTCGGGCTCGGTGTCGGGCGGGAGGAAGCCGAGGTGGCGCAGTTCTTGCTTGATGCGCTCGTCAACTTGGGCGTGATCGAGCTTAGGGTGCGTAGCTTTCTTCCAGGATTCCGAGTTCGAGTCGGGCATGAAGGTAGCGGGTGGGAGGGAGTGATCGTTAGGAGGTTGAACTGCGTCGCCGACGAGATCGGTATTTAGGTCAGCGTTAGAATCGTCGCCGTTCATACCATTAGTCTTATCCTCCGCAGGGGCGCGGTGCTCCGGTCTCATGGTTGCAAGCAAGCGGGAGAGGAGCGGACCGCCAGAGCACGCATCAGTCTCGCCTATGGCGTCGGTCATGCTCTCGATGTCACCACGAGCTTGATTGAGTGGTAACTTGTCACGACCCTGGAGATTGTCTGCAGCCAAGGCACCATCTTCCTCAGCCCAGATCTCGGTGTAGTGCTTCTTGCCACGACGTGGCATGACGAAAGGGTCGATCCGGTTTCCTCTCTCGCGCAGGAACGCGTTATCATCATCATTAATTGGACGGAAGTACGGCTCTAGATAGGTAGCGAAGGTTTGGGCCTGGACTTGGTTGGCCGGCTTCGCGCTGCTGAAGTCTTTCTCTGGAGGTGTTCCGGGGATGTACTCGCTGAGATCATGCTCAGGAAAGTCTGAGACAGAGAAGAGGCGCTTCAACTCCTCTTTGGTCATGCCTGGTGTGATAGGAAGAATCTCGTACAAGGTAGGATCTGGGAAGGAGTTGGGATCATCGCCAAAAGTCTGATGAGCAGGAATGGCGGGTGCAGGTACAGGTTGGTGCTCGTCTGAGCTCGAATCGTCTTCCTCTTTGTCAATGTCCATAGAAGCGACTGGAGTAGCAACGGCTCCTGGAGGTGGTGAAAGAGAGCTACTAGCGGAGTCGTTCTCACGCTCCCGTGAATGTTTGCGAGCGTGCTTTGGAAGCGGTGACGAGCGATCTGGTTTCTAAACGTTAATCAAGTTGTTTTGATGTGAAAGTAGGGGAATCAAAAAACAGTGGGGTCGGGAGACCATTAGCGGGTGAAAGCAAAAGGGTGCTACGAGTATCCATTGTCTTCGGAACAAGCGGACGCGTGGACGAACACAACAAAACAACAAACTTGACCTCCACTGACCTGGGTGAGAACCATCTTGAGGTGCTAATCCATGCGCTCCATGGGTCAAAGGTCTCTCCTCCCGCACAACACTTGCATCCTTCCGCTTCTTCGTTTTGCTATCCTTTTTGTTGCGACCCCTCTCCTCCTCATCGGCAGCATTCTGCTTCAGGATCTCTTTCTTTTCCTCTTCAGCCTTCTCAGCTACCACCTCCCCTTCTCGAGCCCTTCTGAGCAGAACCGACTTCCTCATGCCAGCATCGCATAGTTCGCCTCGTTTCTCAACCGTCTTAGCCAGCTTGTTCAATCGCTCGAGCAAGGCCTCGAGCTCCTTCGCAGTGGAGATGGGGCTGGAAATGTTATCGAGTATCTCGTCGTCGGTCACGAAACTATCCATGGAGAGTTCGAGGTAGGGCGTGACGCCAATATTGTGAAGAGAGCTGCCGCCCAGGCTCGGGGTGGTATTGCGACTCCTTGACTGACGGTCGCGGCCTTTCTTGCCGGTGCCCTTCTGACCTAGAGGCATCTTGGATTTAAGCTTCAGCTTTCCGATGAATCGACGCCGATATTGTAGGAAGCCTGAGCAGTGACTGGAGGTTTTTGAGATGGGGGCGTTACTTCAGAGATGACGTGCCATGGATTTGAGACCCCCGCAGTTAACCGGCAACGTGCGCGCCAATTTTGGGGTTCGGGCAGACTCGAGCTCAAGAGATGACTAATCAGCTCGACTTGGTTTGTGCTTCCTGGGAGCCGCAGGAGCTTGAAAGAACAGCTGCTGCTGACTCCAAACGATATGGAATAATGTACACTTGAAAGGCTTCATTCTGGTCGACTGATACACTGGTTGCTTTTGACACCAAGTTCTATCCACATCCTATCCACATTTCACCAGCACACATCCGCGGAGAGTTTTGATCACGTGAATTCCCGAGGCCCAGGTTCCATTGCCCCAGGGGCTTCCGAGGCACTGTTATTTGGGCAGAGGGTAAGATTTCAGCAAGATCCAGTTCTAGTCTTTGTCATCGATTTCTTTCAAGCGGCAAATCTTCTGGTACCAGATAGCTATTTGTCGATTTCTTGGATCGTAAAGTAGATGTTCGATCTCACTAGGAGACCCGGCATTACCTGGCTGTTTGGTACCAGGACCTGCTCTCCTATCTTTCTGTGCAATAATTTTTTATGTTCCAAGGCATCCCCCCCCCCGAAATATCTTTCCATGCAATTATATGGTGTACCACTGTAGCCTTCAGGATAACTGTGTGGTTCATATGGCAGAGAAGCACCTACTGTTTTAACCCATCTGGAAGATAGAAGCAGCGAAGAGTGCTGTCTACAGGTCATGCTATTCCACCAGCTCTTACGAGTCAGAGGCGGGAGACGATGACTAAAGACCTAGACGCGGTGTCTCCTACGAAGCTGCAGATTCTTAAGATTCTTTCTGACAATCAGCAGAGCTGAGGTTAAATCCTTTCGATCATGTAATGTCAACCCCTGAGCTAAAGAAAGCTAGAACTTTTCCATGGTTTCGGAGCGAGAAATTTTCACCTCTTTTTATATAATACCTCTTACTTTCGATCTTTACCTATGTACTAGAGGACGTGCTAGGTATATACTTACAGATAGAGATAGGGTTTCGTGAAAGATACGAGGGGGAATAAGGCAGGTGATCGTACGTAGAGAAAGAGAGAAAAGGATACGTTTCGAAACCTCGCAGCTTCGAAGATTTTATCAGAAAGCCAAGGTCGATCCGATGGGTTTGAATCAAGAGCTGCTACAGATATCTAAGACGCTTAATGTAATTACTCGAATGAATAGCTGTTATTAGCAAGGAAAGCTTGTCGGAAGATAAGGAACCGAAGACGACTCTATCTGTCTAAGCACTTCTTCACGAACGTAATTGCTTGAGGCCTCGACGGGACAACTCTTAATCAAAGGATAGTTTCGACTCTCATCTGCGGAATCAAGGGCCCTTATGGGTATCCGAGACTGAATACTAAATTTGAGGAGTTTTATACTAGCTCCTTTCTCTACTCAATCCGACTATCGCATTTCCCGCTTCTCCTATAGAGTTTAGAAGTATTGTCAGATGTTAAGGGGAATGGGGTGGGGAAACCAAGTCAGAGGCACGAGTGCCAGCCATCTATGGGGCTGGTGGGGGTTCTCTCCGAGTAAGTGCTCTGAGGCACTTTGTCAAGTTTGCGTCTGATGGCGTCGGAAGCCGGCTGCTGCAAGGGAGTCAGTCGGTGAATTCCGACATGGCAGCCACAAATACCCAAGTACCGAGTGGGGGGGGACGGTTAGGATTAATAACACAACTTTTACCACAGCCGTGATTTTGCCATCACCGTTCCGAGTCTACTCGAGCTGCTGGTTCGGGTGGAGATAATTATACTATCAATTCGTATTGCGCCCTCAGGTCCGCTGAGCTTACTGTTCGGCCCTCTGTATTGCGTGATGGTTTTTTGACCCGAGATAGACGGACGCGCCAATCTCTATTACCAGCGGGGACTCATGTGATGCCCATTTGATAAAAGCTCTGATCTTACTTTGAGCTTGCGCAATTGCCGGTTTACAGTTCGAGAAAGCTCAGTTGCACGAAATTAGTTCAAGATAGGTCAAGTCCAAAGTTGATAAGCTCAAGGTACGCCAGTCTGATCAATTCAAGACTTCTCGACGCAAAGCTTGATTCATGGGATGAATTGGCCGTTTGGGATCGGCTTTCTTCTGCCCCTTCTTCCGGCATTCTGACCACGGCAGCTGATCCAGGTCGGGGGAGCGCCGGTCCAGGCAACCCGAGCTCAGTCGTTGGATTGCCGTTTGCGAAACTTGGGAGTGATCGCATGAATCTTCACTCGAACATGTAGGATTCGAGTAGGATGTGAAGAGGATTTTAGTCGGGTTTACCTGAAACTCAAATGGCATCGGGATAGAGTTTCCAATGAAATCGGAGCGTGTACGCACCATACTGTCGACTCGGCCCCCTCTTTTCCTGCGCGCTAAGAAGGGCACCTTGTTTTGCAAGTCACCTCTATTCTCGACAGCATCTGGGAGCTGTATATTCGTCCGAGTGAATACCTCCCTTTCCCGACGTGTTTCTCCCGTGAAAGGCGCACGCTGCTTTCTGGAACGCTCCCGTCACAGTCCTCCGATCATCCGAAACGCAGCGGATGTGGTGGATGCACCCACAGACTTGGCTCAATCTTGGCTGTCCCTTGGCTTCACTTGGCCTCCATCATTCTGCCAACTTGTCACGTCCCCAACCGCTGGTCTCGTCCCGATGACAGCTATCACCGATATCGAAACATTTGTGTAAGTCGTCAACAACCCGTTCCCATCTCCTCGACTTGCGCGGCCAGAGTCGCTCTCCTCTCGTCGGCCTTCCGACGCGATGCAACCTCCGCCCAGCCCTCCGCGAGCATCGATCGCTGACCGTCGGCCAGTTTATTGTTCCCCAACGATGAATGGAGTGATACAGGATCCGACTCCACCGTGGCACAGTTGCGGGTATGTACCGTGAACCCTCCAGCCGGCGACGGAGACTTGACTGATGGGGTCGTGCCAGCCCAACATCTCGTTCGCACAGCATGCCCAGAAGAACTTCGAGACTCTGTCGACGCGCGGCGCCGATCACGATGGGACCATCAGCGGCTTTCTCTACGTGCCCGACCTCAGCGAGGACGACGGGTGCAACGAGGTCTCCAGGAAATACGTTCCAGCCAACGTGACCCGACAAGCCAACCTCCCCCCGACCGACTACACCCTCATAGCCATCGCCCCATGGATCAATATCAACTGTACATTCTCCTACATGGCCGCCGCACGTTCCGACCCCGTACGGGCCCTGCTCTTCTACCAGGTGGGCAATGAGACGGATACAACCACACCAGCTTCCAGCTCCCCCGCATGGGATCTCGACGATGGAGGGGCCTGGCGGTCGAATTACCGGATACCCATCTACGGGATCCCGGGTGCCATGGGATTCTCTCTGATGCAACAACTGAGTCTGTACTCGGGAAACATGACTGAGGTGCCGCACGGCCACGATCTGACCGAAATCCCGGGTGTTGATCCGAGGGACTACGTGAGACTATATACCGAAATCGGACTCAGCACGCAATCCTTCCTTCCGACCCTTTGGGTATACTTCCTGGTCGTCTTTGCAGTCCTCGTCCTCTGCCTTGGGGGAACATCTGCCTTGATGCATTATGTGCAGCGAGCTCACCGGAGGTCTCTTCGTCGACGAGTTGCCAATGGCGAGGTAGACCTCGAGGCCCTGGGCATCAAGAGACTCAAAATACCTCGGTCGGATATTGAACGTCTACCATTATTTACCTACGTCTCCGAAGATGAAATGTCGCCGCTGAAATCGTCCCTCGAAGCCGATCATTTCGTCACGACCATGGAGCAACATGACGTCGCGCAAGGATCTTCCATTGGTCCCGACTCTCAAGCGGAGCTTCAATGCAGCATCTCGGCCTCCAACGAGCTGCCGAATCAGGAACTCATCGCGATTAATGACAAAACCCCTCAGCCGCCGGCTGTTCTTGTCCACAAATTCCTTCCCTACAGCCAACCTACCTGTGCGATATGCCTAGAAGACTTCGAGTCCAGAGTTTCGGAGATACGCGAACTTCCCTGTGGACACATCTTCCATCCCGATTGCATCGATACCTTCCTGGCCAACACCAGTTCCCTGTGCCCGATGTGCAAAAAGAGCGCATTGCCACTCGGCTGTTGTCCCACGAGAATCACCAATGCGATGGTCCGGAGAGAACGCAACCTTCGACGCATAAGAACCGTCCGAGACGAGGCCGAGGATCTCGAGGCGTCTGGTGCGCGGCGGCGCATCCAGGAACTCAAGGCGAACCTGCGGAGGACCTTGCTCAACTCCTCTTCTGCTCGAGATGCGACCTCGCCGCTGCCTCTCCAACCACAGCCGGTCTTCGTGGTCACTTCATTTCCGGGGGTCTCTCACCGCGGTGTCTTCAGCGTCGAGCTTTCGCGACAACAAATGGTCGAGCACAGAATCCGAGAGCTGGAGGCTGGGCAAGTCCCTATACAAGATCCAGAGCTCCTGCGGGATCGACAACGACCAAAGTGTATGTATCTCCCGTTTCACCGAATGAGAGCCCTCCTAAAGTTCTCCAGGGCGCAAGACTTTATCGAATGCCTTCCCGGGCTTTTGACACGGCATGAAAAACGGTGCGGAATGGCATGATTGAATGATTGTATGCATTTAGCGTTGGATACCATTGCATTATAAGGGATACACCGGCGTCTGCATAATACCTTGGGACCGGCGGGGCTACGAGGAGTTATCTGTGGTGGCGTGGTAAACACGGCGGGGGATAATAACCAGAGTGGGCATGAGTTGGGCTTATTGTCACATCAAGTGGGCCGGGGACGAGACCAAAGACCTTGGATTATCTACCGATACATCGTCCAATATGAAGCTCGCATACCAGAGCAATTATGCTTGCTACGAAATTAGTATTTCACCTGTGACCAGCCCTATCGTGCCTCATCCGTTATCGTCAGACTGCGGGGAAGTTGGAGAAGGTTGCCTTCCCCGGAGCAGACCAGGTCATTCATCAACTAAAGTGTCTCCCTTGAATAGAACGAAATCCTCGTCATCGGCAGATTAGTATGAAAAATGCGTCTCGTACCAAAAGAGGTCTGTCTCGCGTCCTGGTTCTATTGCCGGCACTTTCAACCTTCCACCACTGACTCAGCATCCTACAGCTCGATAAGCTTGCCATCTCCCAACTCGGTCTGCTCGCCCAGCGACGACTTGCCCGGGGCGTGAAACTCAACCATTCAGAAGCCTGTGTACACCTCTCCTCAATGCTTCGATCAAAGGCTTGATCAAAGGGCACAAGCTGACACAGCAATTAGGCTCTAATTGCCAACAATCTACAAGAGGTCTCTCTCCTCGCGCGCAGTCCCCGAGAAATGAAAGCCGATTGACAAGCATCGCAGCTCATCCGCGATGGCAACCACACCGTGGCAGACCTCATGTCTCTCGGCGCCACCATGCTGGGTCGGCGCCATGTCCTGCCTTCCGTCTGCTCGACCCTGACCGAGGTCATGGTCGAAGGCACCTTTCCTACCGGCACCTACCTCGTCACCGTCCACCACCCCATCAGCAGCGACGACGGCGACCTCGCGAAAGCCCTGTACGGCAGCTTCTTGCCGGTGCCCGATATCTCCGCCTTTGCGCTGCCCGATTCACAGGAGTACGAGGCGGAGAGGCAGCCTGGGGCAGTGGTTGTCGTGAAGGGCAGAGTGGTGCTGAATCAGGGCCGCAAAAGAGTGTCGCTCAAGGTTACCAGCAAGGGGGATAGGCCGATACAAGTGGGTCCTACCTGCTTTTGCGCGGAGGCGGTGCTGACGGTGGTAGATTGGTTCGCATTACCATTTCATCGAGACGAATCCGCAGCTGGAATTCGATCGGGGGAAGGCATATGGCTATCGCTTGGACATCGCGGCCGGGACGTCCGTCCGATTCGAGCCGGGAGATACGAAAACCGTCACCCTGGTCGAGATTGGCGGAGACAAGATTATTCGCGGCGGCAATCATTTGGCGACTGGGAAAGTGGACATGTCGCGGGTCGATCATATCGTGGCAAAGCTTCAAGAATGCGGGTTCGCGCATTCGCCTGAACCGATAGGCGATACGGCGCATATCAGTGGATTCGAGATGGACCGGGTGGCGTATGCCACGATGTTTGGACCGACGGTCGGGGATACGGTCCGCTTGGGCTTCACCGATCTCTGGGTCAAGGTCGAGAGAGATCTGACCTCATATGGAGACGAGTGCAAGTTCGGAGGTGGTAAAACGCTCCGCGAAGGTATGGGACAAGCTACAGGCGTCTCGGATGAAGTTTCGCTGGATCTCGTGATTGTGAATGCTTTGATTGTTGACTGGACAGGCATTTACAAGGCAGATATTGGTGTGAAGGATGGTTTCATTGTGGGGATCGGAAAGGCCGGAAATCCAGATGTTATGGAGGGGATCTCTGCCGCCAATATGATTGTTGGGTCTTGTACTGATGTTATTGCGGGGGAGGGGAAGATCATTACGGCTGGTGGATTCGATTCGCATATCCATTTTATCTGCCCCCAGCAGGTCCAGGAAGCCATTGCGTCTGGCATTACGACCATGCTTGGTGGTGGGACGGGTCCAAGGTAAACAACAGGCGCAGCGTACTAGTCTCGGCTGATAGTAAACAGTGCCGGAACGAGTGCCACGACCTGCACTCCGGGCAAAAACTACATGCGTCAGATGCTTCAAGCATGCGATACACTCCCCGTCAACTTTGGAATCACAGGAAAAGGAAATGACAGCTCTCCAATCGCCCTCCGTGAGCAGGTCGTCGCAGGAGCATGTGGTCTCAAGCTCCACGAAGATTGGGGAAGTACCCCCTCGGCAATAGATTCCTGCCTGACGGTCTGCGACGAGCTCGACGTCCAATGTCTCATCCACACCGACACGCTCAACGAATCCGGTTTCGTCGAAGCCACTATTGAAGCCATCAAGGGCCGCACGATCCACACCTACCACACCGAAGGAGCCGGCGGCGGCCACGCCCCAGACATCATCAGCGTTGTCGAGCACGGTAACGTCCTCCCTTCATCCACCAATCCCACAAGACCCTTCACGCGAAACACCCTAGACGAGCATCTCGACATGTTGATGGTGTGCCACCATCTTTCCAAGAACATCCCCGAAGACGTCGCCTTTGCCGAGTCCCGTATCCGCGCCGAGACCATCGCCGCAGAAGATGTGCTCCACGATCTCGGTGCCATCAGTATGATGTCCTCAGACTCACAAGCCATGGGTCGTTGCGGCGAGGTCATTCTCCGCACCTGGAACACAGCCCACAAGAATAAAGTCCAACGTGGGACGTTGAAAGAAGACGAAGGCACGGGAGCGGATAACTTCAGAGTCAAGCGCTACGTGAGCAAGTATACCATCAATCCTTCAATCGCCCAGGGTATGGGCCATATCATTGGCAGTGTCGAAGTTGGCAAGTTGGCAGATCTCGTGGTGTGGGATCCGGCCTGGTTTGGCACCAAACCAACTACGATCATCAAGAGCGGGATGATTGCCTACGCCCAAATGGTATAGCTACCCCCGCCCTCGTCCTCCTTACCATCTCTGACCAAGCCAGGGCGACCCCAACGCCTCAATCCCCACTGTCGAACCCATCATAGCACGGCCCATGTTCGCACCTCTCGTCCCCTCAACCTCCATCCTCTTTGTCTCGCAGACCTCCTTGACCAGCGGCGCCATCGCCTCCTATGATCTCAAGAGCCGCATCGAGCCCGTCAAGAACTGTCGCCAGGTTGGGAAGCAGGATATGAAGTTCAACGATGTGAGGCCGAAGATGACGGTTGATCCGGAGAATTACCGGGTCGAGGCTGATAGCGTGCATGCTACGTGTGAGGCGGCGACCTCGCTGCCATTGACGCAAGTTGCCTTTGTCTATTAGGTGAGGAAGGGGTTTACGCGAATGCTACCCCCTGAGATATTACCACTCGATTGTAGTCACTACCCAGAAATTCGCTCTTGCAATTCCCTTGCCAGCAGGAATGTTTGCTTTTCGATATCCAGTTCGAGCTTAAACTTCGATATTCGATTTAGCACGTGCACACACCGGCGGACGCAGCCATCATGGGTGGATTGCCATGAAGGTTTGGGTTGGTGTTTGTGGTTGGGAGAGGGTTGGAATATAAAAGAGCGAATGCGCGATGCCAAACGGCGCCTTCGGGCGCCTCTTGTCTATCGTATTCAGCGCATATATGCAACATCATGGCTCTTGGTTTCACAGATGGAACCTAGTCGAGACGAAATAGGCTAGGCGTTGTTTTGGAGCTGGATTGAGCGGGCGGCGGACACCAAGTCTAGCCAGAAAACAAAAAATAAAAATAAAAGTACAATATTATAAAACTTAGGGGAGACAACACAAGAATAGGCCTAAGGGAAGACCGAAAAACAAGAGGAGGAAGCACCACAAGCGGGCTCTCCAAGACAAGGTGTTGGGAACAAGTCCCAAGTTAGGGGTATATTCAGTACTTATGGCGATGCGCGCTGCTTCTATGTACAGAAGAGGTCCCTTTTATCCTCCTACCGTCCTACGCCGATCATGTGATTTATGTCACGAGACCCCATCCATTTCAGGTCTCTACAATATGTATCGCTATACCTCAACGACCCCGATACTTCAAGCATTTGACTTCTAGCACGACCAACGACTGACTGCAGATGCCTAGCCTCAGGAAGCCTGGAACATTAATCTGAATTACTATACACAAGTCCTGGAGTCGTAGCCCAGAGCCCTCCGTACTCGACGTAAATTTCCCGCTACACTAATTATTTCCATTATTTGCGAGGAGCCGCCATGGCGAACCCTCTCAGGCATATCGTGGGCATGGGTTTCACCCATTTGCTCTTCTCCCCCGCGAGCTTTGATGAAAGATCTGGCAAGCTAGTTAGCCACCCTCCCTGAAGACACTTGTGAAAATGCTATTGAAATTATCTACAGTAAGTGCTTTTTTCATTGAAGAAAAGACACCTTTGAATGAGAAAAGCTGACTTGACTTGCGGGTAAGAGAGAGGAGAAAGTCTGAAGTGGGAGGACAAGAGCGATGCCGAGGGCTTCGCCGGACGATCAAAGATCGCAAGCCTGAGGAGAGAGAGAGAGACTGCGTAAGTGATTATAGCCGAGTTAAGTCGCACGCGGACTGGCGGGTTTAGGTATTACAGATGGTGACTTGAAGTTCAGTTCCGAGGGTTACGAATGCGCCGGTTTACTTGCTATCTATACACACAGTTAGCCACAGCTACCCGCAAACTTTCCATCCACGATAAAACTCGACCTCTTACAAAGCCGAATTTGACCAGAGATCCTACTCTTGTGCACACACTACAAGAATAACTGATATTTCGGAGCAAAGACACGCTACAGTTAAACCAGTCCGCCTAACAACTTCGACACCGCTGAGAAACCTGCGCGCCTCCTCCGCTCGCAGAGGCCAGGATCACGACGCCCCATCACAGATCACAGTCTCACTACTAGAAGCTGAGCACTCACGAGGAACGCCCGACTCTGAATTTCAGACTCCCTGAGATCATGGTGACATCCAACCCTAGCCTGCTGCCTCTCGAAAGATGGAAACGATCGATAAGCGCTCCCAGGTGCCTACTACTGGAGCCCCAAGTGCCCACAAGGAACAGAAAAGTTTGACGTTCGGGCGTCCTGGCATCGCTGAGCTTCGAATAACCCCCTCGGGCCCTCGTCCGCACTCCTCCCCTGAGATAGGCAAGGCATACAAAGCCAGCAACGATTCCAGGTCACGGTCTTACTACTGGAGTTGAGCGTTCACAGAGAACACAAAGCCCTGACGTTCGGACTACCTGCTGCACGCGTGGACCATCGCCGCACCCTCGTGGAGTCTTGCTCTCCCTCTCCGCCGCGTAGCCGCCCTGGCCTCCACACACCCTGACTATTTCAACTGCAGCGGCGTTTCTCTCAGACTTGAATAATCCATAGTAGTAAACGAATCGCAAACATATACAAGAGCCGAGGAGATCAAGAAAAGAGAAACACATCTTACAAGCGGCCAACACCGAGCTGCGCCTCCATCCAGGCCGTTGCATCCAGCCATGCCACGGCTCCCAAAAACTCGAGAGCTAAATCACCTGCGGCGTCGGCAACGAAGCGGATACCCTTATTCCAACCGCCCAATGCTGAGGAGCTGAGATTCGGAACGGGAGTATTGCGAACCGATGCTTTTGACGAAGTCCGAGCCGAACGTGTAGAGTTCCGGTGGAGTGTATGGTTGGTAGCACATATATCGTTCCCCATCACGTTATCCCAATCGCCATCTCGGCGTCGCTGGGAAATGGTAGAAACCGAGGAATGGGGGGGTTTCGGTAAATCCGGCAAGTTGTGCCCAGGCAAAGACAGTTTGAGGTTGTGTTCGATGGCAGTGCTGTTGACCTCCTCCACGCACATCTCGAAACGACTGCTGATATCCCAGTATCTCGCCCATTCGAGACGCCGAACGACGCCCTGGGGTGATGGTACGATGCAGTTGGGTTCGGGTGCAGTAGGGTGATGTTTGGAGACGGTGTGGCTCGGATCTTGCCTGCATGCTCCATAGTTGCGGGCGATCTTCCCAATATTCGCTAGTTTTACTACAGTCCAGATTAAACCGACTTGAAAATCCGTTTGAGGGCTTTTTGTCGAGCTGATTTCTTCAACATCGATCGTAGGCGTAGGCAATCCGGCCGTAGCGAGCGCCTTCAAAAGCTCAGAGGACAAGCTGTCGGATTTGGATCTCTCTGGGCGCATCGTCAACACGCGTACCGGTAGACTTGAGGAGCGAAGTGACGTGGTGTTATGTGCAGGATCCGGGTGCGTGGGAGCCGGAAAGAGTGTTGATATAAAGAGAACGAGGAGAACGAGCGATACCACGATCGTGCGGCAGCCGGCTATATAGTATCTCGGCGCTGCGAAGCGAAGAGGGCGGATATGTGAACGCTCTACCGAAACATCTTCCTCAAACCCCCAAGCCTGCTCCAGTGCCAGGACGAACTTCCCCTTACTCTTGAGGATCGCGTCTTCGGATCTCCCCACAGAGCGTCTGACCGTCGACCTAGCACCCGCCTCGAAGATCTGTGAGTTCGGGGTCCCCGTCGTTGTGTCTGGTTCCGCGGCCTGCTCCTCAGATCCAGTCCTCGCAGTCTTGCGTGCTTGGCTCTCATACTCGGACTGTGTATCGCTTCTGAGGATCTCGGCGCTCTCTGTCTTGATCGTTACCCTCGATAGCGAGACCTGGGCAGACCAGCGAATGGGAGATTTGAGGACTCTCAGATGGTTCTGGTAGCCTCGATGTTCTCCCCAGTCCTCTACGAGTTGGCCTTTCTTGCGAGTGGTGAGGCTCGTCTGCACGCTTTCTGCCTCTTCAGCATCGCTCTTGGGCGCTGGAGGTGTAGGGCCTCGACGGTTCTTCTCTGTACCCTCCTCCTGGCTCTCGGGACCTTCAACGCCATCACCCGCGTGGCTTTGTCCTCTGGCCGAGCTTTCACCTCCAGATTGCGCCTTGGCCGTCTCGGCTCTGGGTTTGCCCTTCTTCGAAAGTTTCTTCGGCTTTTTTAGGGGGTTCGCTGAGTCGGGCGTGTTCTTGATACTGGAATCTACCTTTCCTAATCCCGACTTTCCAATCTCTTGTGACGACTCTCCATGATTAGCAGGAAGACTTGCTAGCCCACTGGGATCCAGGCTGCGTACAGCGCCGCTGATAGAAGGGTCAGCTACCGTAGCTTCGGCGCTATCAGCTGTAGATGTGAGAGGTGTTGTGTCGATTTCGGTATTAATGTCTCCAGTAGGCTCAAGATTCTCGATAGGTCCTTGAGTATTGATAGCCTCAGCGGACTCATAATGATCCATATATTCTTGAAAATTCTTGACTTGCTTGGATTCGAGACTATCGGTTGATCCATGAAGTCCGGAAGCTCCTGCAAAGGCGAGAAACTTTGCAAGACTTGGATTCCGTAGTCTCAGGTTTGTTGCAGCTTCGGATAACAGGTTCTTTTGCGGTAGAGGGTTCTTTATATCTGGACCATACCTTGGAATCATCGATACGCTAGAGCAAGGCTGATGGCACCGTCTCTTGCGTATGCTCTCAACTACATCGGAGTCCGGAAAACTCTTTCTCTTAGTCACGATATGCCTGTCTGCCAGGGGACTCTCCTCTGGAGCTGTAAGGCTTTCTAGAAGTTCCAGGCGCAATTTCTGGCTTTCGATGAGATTATCTTGTGCTTTGATGATACGCAGTCTACATTCAGCCATCTCCCGTAATTCGGTCAAGTCTTTTGACTGCGAGGCGATCTTTGCCTTGACAAAATCGTCTAACTCTTGGTATCTGATATTCTGTCTTTGGAGCAATTCCCATTGGATTTTATCTCTCTTCTTCGCATACTCGTAGAGAATCTTCATGTCCTCGGGGATCCTCGGCATTGGAGGGAAATCGGGACACTTGGCCATCACACAGGGGGCAAGAGGCTTCAATGGCTTGGGGTTCTGAGGGCCTGCGGGAGATTGCGATTGCGAGGTACCGCCTGAGCTTCCCGTCGATATTTTCGTCGCGTCGGCACACTCCCTGGTAAGTGTGGTAGATATAGCCGGACTAATCGATTCTTTAGCAGCAACACTATGCAAAGAGGTTTCTAGGATGGCTGCTGATGCCTCGATGATATCAGACCTTGTGACAGGGTCTTGCACTAGAGAGTGAAAAGATTAGAGGTGCTAATAAAAGGGTACTTTTCGATCTCGAGACTCTTACCTGTGGCGTTGGGTTGAACTGTCCGAACTGGCATGAGTGCGTCTTTCTGAAGAAGCTCAATATCTTCACTTTCATTCGGCTGTAGTACAGATGAACCATCTTCGAAGGCGCTATCCTTAGCATTTGATGGTACTGACGAATTGTAGATCTGAGCCTCTGGAACTGCGCTCGATCTCAACTCCTCGGTCTTTACGGACTCGGATTGCAAAGATCGAGAGGCGAAATCATGGGCTTCTGGGATCCTCAAAGGCAGTGGCTGGTCAGCAACGGCCGGAATTGCGGATGAGGATTTGGCAGGTAATTCGGGAACTGAAGGTTTGGCGGATGTGTCGTTGGATCTCTTTTGATTCGTATTGCTCCTCTTCAACTTCGAGCGTCCCTTCTTCGAGAAGGTGGTGGCTGAGCTTTTGCTCTTCGCCATCTTGATATCGCGATCCAATGCGTGAGTATTCTGTGCTGAAGTCCGTAAACGTGAAACCAGCAGTTGATTAGGCGAGGACGTTGAGCAGTTTCCATCAGATATGCTGCGAGAGGTGGCTATCGCGTCATGTAACGGCTGTCGTGGAGAGAAAGGGGAAGAGATTGCTCAGCCTATATGTAGAGAGATTTCATTTAGCGAGGACAAGCGACGTGGTGGGCGACAATGATGGCATTCACTTTGCGACAATACTTGCCCGCCGCCCCGCAATTCTGAGGCGAGTTCTGCATTCAACTTTGATATTTATGATGAGCGATTGGCTATAAACCGCTGGCTTGCGAGAAACCGAAGAAGCCAAAATGTGAGAGATGCATTGTAAACAGGGTTAAAGGGGCTATTTTTATCAATTGATCGAGCTGGTCGTTTGGAAGAGCTACTATCGAGCCTTTGAGCTCATATTATACAACGATTCAGACTGCCCTTTTGGAGCGCGAAATCAATCCAAAACTTCTTTGAAGTAGGAAACTCTCGGCACACATGAAGCTTCTCTGAACAAGCTCTTAGTGACACATTTATTGATTCCGCTGCATCCAAGCCCAGCAATAGGAGGGCGTTTGATGGGTTTACAGGGCACATCTTTGTAATTTGAGCTCATGGTTTTGACTAGACCATGGGAGATGTGGCATCCATGGATTAGCAGCCTCGACAACGACCTCTCGCTAAATGTGGCTGTCTGTAAAGAGAGATCTAAACTAACGTGGAAGCACTTCTTATGTATATTTGAGATTGGTTTATCTGAGATAAGATCCTTATGAGCCACAAAGATACCGCCATACTACGGCGGAACATGGTATACCGTTGCGTTTCCGTACAGGTCTCAGCTTGAGTCTGGCGTATCGTACCTGATATGATACTGACGCTCCTGTAAATCTGAACACGTGGATATGAAGATACAGTGGGTATTTATCAACCGGTTCTTCAACATTGAAGTCAATTTCTTCTTGGGTTTTCACAAATTCTTTATTGAGGCTATTGCGGGTTCCCATAGTCCATTGATAGACCAGTGCCATGAAGGCTTCCTCAAAAAGTTTATGCCCCATATGATCTCGCAAGCTAAGATCCGGTCTCTTAGTATGGGTTTTCGATAGCAAAGTTGGGGGGCTTGTCGTGCTTTCGTAGAGCCCTCCCCAGTCGTGGCATTGCCCCGCTTTCGTGCTTAAGCGAAGACGGAGTAAATAAAGACGCCAGAAGACTTCTTCAATGGCTATCGCAGTAAAGTTCGCTACAGACCGAAATTCAACTCTTGTATTTTGGCCTGGAGATTTTTTAATGAAAGAAGCAGGCCACGGGGGTTACGACTGCATGAATGGGTCTTTCCAAGCAAAGCTTCGTTACACAATACTCGCGAGCAAGCATCTACATCATTGTGATATTTAAGAAAGACAACGTTCAAACACTTAGCTAAGGAATGGG
Source organism: Diplocarpon mali (assembly GCA_024741835.1). Lineage (NCBI taxonomy): Eukaryota > Fungi > Ascomycota > Leotiomycetes > Helotiales > Drepanopezizaceae > Diplocarpon > Diplocarpon mali. The sequence continues at coordinate 74,971 of JAENRP010000156.1, read as the reverse complement.
TATTGATTTCAATTAAATTGCCCGAGTAACTGCTGTTTTCGCCATCGTTACTGACTAGAAAATATTTCTTCCGCTTGCTACTGCTGGATCCCGGTCGCTTATACTTTTACGGAAACCACCGGGCATTGGAAAGGTACTATGACAGGGCTGCAATGCACCGTAATCGCTTTTCGTGAACTATAGGAAGATTAAATTATTCACATGAAATAATATACTACGCCACCCACTGTCGGGGATATTCAAATCTTCAGCAAAATGAAGCTCTGCAGCAAAATAACAACGACTCTCCCACCATGGCCCCGAGAATCCTCATACAAGCTCCGACTTTCTTGCTCGCTTCAAATTCCGCGCAACATGAGATATCTCTTGAGCGTCCAATTTTCTCCAACCTCCCAACTTCATCGCAGGTAAAATCGAACTCGAGAAACACGTCGCCACCAACCTCTTCTACGTAGCATTCACAGCCCCGTTCAAGAACGACACTAGTGAGATCCCGTATGGACAGCTAGATTACGCAGCTGGCGTAGCAACACGATTGATGGCCGCATCAATCGATGAGCAGATCCATAGAATGGGCATATCGAAAATCAGCAGCACGGTATCTGTAGCTCCTCCAGCAGTTCAGGGAGTCTTCAACAAGACTTCTGCTGTTGCTGTCTCCCCTTTACTGAATGACAAGATCTACTCAAATTACAGTAACGGGAAATTCGACAAGCGCTTCAGATTTTCCTGCACGGTCGCTTTGCAGAATCTCACCTGAGCAGCAGCAGAGACGGAGCGATGTGATAAGAATCTGGGCGTAGTCGGTGTCGTGGTATCATACTACACCAACAGCGAAAGCGCCAATAACCTGATTTACATGGACCATCCAATCAATGAAATTTTCTCGAAGCAAACCGAGCAGCCAAAAGTTCCCTTGTATCCTCACCCTCGAGAGCCACCACCAAACCAATAGCGAGGTGGGTGTCCAATAGTTACACAACTTGAAGTACACCATCTCAACATCACGGATTTGACTGCACAACTCATAAATCAGCGCGAGACGTCCACTATTCACGTGCTGTTCCCCCGGTTTATCAAGGATTCGAGTTTCTTGCCGGCTCAAGCTGGCGCGGAGACAGGAGCCACAACTTTGAGATTGATGCTATCGGGACGATTCGACCGGCACCAGGCTATCCAAATCATTCTCGGGCAAGGCAGAGGAGGATTTCCATTCTTTCTTGCTCGCATCGCCCGGAAATTGAGCCACCTCCAGCACGAGCTCTGGGCGATGAATTACTACTGGAACAACAACTTCTCTGTCACCGCGGTAGGATTTCGGGATGAAGCTGCTTTCTCTTGACACTCTGAGAGTCAAGGGTAAAGACCGTTTCATATTCAGCGTTGATTATCTTTTCGAGGATGACCTTGAAGCCTTTGAGTGATTCGACGGGGTTGAGCTGAATCGGAAGACGAAGCAAAAAATTGGTTTCGAAAATGTGAGTAGGCTGCTGAAGCTAGGAGAGTGATCTATTTTCCTAGTGACTCTATGTAATATTACGTCTCTGCATTGTTCTATATCACCTGAAAGCTCTCGAAACTTTATCGGTCAGATTCTCAATCTTCACTCTCGATGGGCCCTGGGCTGATTTAAGTCGCGCGTTCTCGAAGCAAAAAAGTACGAAGAATTCACCGTCACTTAGTCCGTGGTACTCTCAACAAGTCCAAATAATTATTTGCATCTCCTTTGTCAAAGCCTTTGTCAAAGCCACCGAGCTATGTTAGCTTATTTGGATTTGTCGAAAGGTCATTTCATTGAATAAACAAGAGAATACCTACCCGAATGGGTGTAACCGCGATTTTATTGTGCTAAGAAGCCCTCAAAATCTTCTTTCGTTGCGCACACATAGCTTCAGGGACTTTAGATTGCGAAGATATCCCACTGGGCTCGGGCTGTGCTCGTTAAAAGTTCCTACAAACGGACACGTTAGCATTTTCAGGAATTCGTTCTTGAGAGCTTCCCGGTCGATGTGCCCAAGAACCCATTCCATCAACTCGGTCCCGCCATCAGCATCGAGAACAAATGCCCATCAACAACACGTATGATGATTTTTGCAGGAATACAACACCCGTCGCAAAGACATCGCTTGCACTGACACAAAGAAGTAGACAAGCATGCCTGGAAATAAGGGCTGTCGTATCTTGATCTCGAATTCAGGGTGTAAATTGCGGGCTGGTAGCAGCAGTATGAGAAGGCCACTATTAAAGCTATTTCCGATATTTCTCAGGAACCGGTATCCGTCAACGCGTGTCGCGAAGAATTCCTCTTTTCATCTGTGTTCTCCTCACTTCGTTCTACTTGGTGGCTGAGACGGCTGCTACGGTAGATCTCAATGTAGAACATATTGTTGGGTTCGGGACAATGCCTAAGCGACAAGGGGAGATAAATGACGGAAAAGCTGCCTTCACTAATACCACCTAAAAGTGAGTGGTTCTAGTAAAGCTACAACTATTCTAGCTTCTATCTAAATGCTTGAAAGTCAACAATCAAAGCGAAAGCATTTGAAGCTATGAGCTGTTCCGGTTCAAGACATGCTCTTCATTTTTGTTAGAAGGCAGTTGGTGCTTTGGTATCATGGCCGATTTTCCACCTGATAATGGCCTGTAAGCGTTGATCAGTTGAACATGAGGAAGAGGAGGGGACTCGAATACTACAGAGTTAGCTATTTTTTATATTTTTTACACTGTTTTATCGCTAGTAGAAGAAACATCCCATGAGTACGCTAGAACATCAGGTGGCGAGATTGATACATGCCAAGGCAGGTCAAATAATATAGCATTTGCACTGTTGTAAAAGTTTCTCCTCTCAGTTCATAACTCCCTATCCACACGATTAGCCCATGATATAAACTTTACTAGTATCCCCTATTCACCTACGAGTTATCTTCTTTAAATCGCAAACTAATGAGACAACAAATGGTATTTACACTTCCCGTTTCGCTTGACAGAGTACAACCCATTCTTACAAAGTAAACAGCGCCAGATATATTCTCCATAGCACTCTATATCTGGGTAGGCAAAATCGCATAAGATTGACCAAGTTTATGAAAATGGGCAAAAAGAGGAACTAGGCAGTCCTAGAGCTACCACAGTCAGGCTTCCATATCTTTTTCCACGAGCAGAATTACCAAGAGCCGCGAAACGTGCGAGGGACCTCTTTAAAACTCACATTTCCCTTACTATTTATCTCGAATCATATTGTGTGAAATATTTGTAAAGTTATGAGATCAGCTTGGGACGCGAGGATCATGAATATTACACTTATAATATGAGTAGCAGAAAACTCCTGAGTCACTCCAACGTCTCAATGGCTTGAGATGAACGAGCATGTCCCCAAGCCTCGCCTTGACAGATTTACACACTGTCTCCAGGATCTTGGGCCTAAATGGTCACCAAAAGAAAACGATGATAGAATCGTAAGTGTTAAGCTCCTTCGACAAAGAGTGTGTTATAATGGTGGGTAACGGAAGAGGAAACGAAAAAGCAAATGGTTCTGTATAGTTGAGTATGCGGTTATTATGATAGGTAACGAGATTGCGAACGAGGACGATGAAATCCAGAGAACAACTTTATAATTGTTATATGGCTGTGACTTTATTCTGCAGGCTGCCTGGAAAGCATGATATAGATTGATGTCTTTGCAGAAAGAACGAGGAGACGAAACAAGCCCTATGAATGCTGCAAAAACTAACAAGGCAATCTGATCTTCGTCTAGTCTCTATTGGTACCTACGACAACCTCTATGTCGCATTCTTGAAACACCACTGACAGAATCTAAAGGTGTAGATTCTGAGTTCTATAGAGCTGCAGGAGTAATATACAAGATACGATTACATAAGCCCAATCCTTGTATATTCTAACAACCACATACCAGCTACGTCGACAACATCTATAGTTGGTTCAATTCAAGGAAATTATTAAAGCAGGAAGCACCATTCCCTGCCACTTCTCTAACAATCTAGTAGGACTTACAGGGCCGACTCGACTTCTGAAGGCCGTCACGACTCACGGGTGGAATTCGCACAACAGCCATGATAGCAAGTCGCAGAGCATCAGTACCTGGTCTCAGAGTTTCAAAAACAGATGAGAAAATTATTAGAATTCCAAATTCCATCGGATAAGTGAGACGAAACTACTCGCGATGGACTATCTGGACAAATATTTCATGAATAAGAACTACCCAATTCGATGCTAGAACTAAGAATATCGAGCCTGGTAGTCCCGCTGGCTTGGGCTTCAATTTGAAAAGCTATTCATCTGTTAGTTAGCCTGAGGAGCTCCTGTAAGATTTACAAAAGAGATGTCCATGGAAGAGGCTTGAGATGCTCAGGCTATGACTGAGCTTCGACGTCGAGGTTGACTGAATAGCCCCTCACTGGTTTATAACGACTTGCTGAATCATATCATCTTCCTTACGTTGAGATAAATATAAAGACGTGACATCGTCTCCGGCTTCGGATAACCGAACGTGAATTTCTGCTTCTTTTTTTCATGCGAAAAGCGTAATCCATCTGACAGGATCGTTCTACTCGTTCTATCCCAATTCGCTGGCCCCTCCATTTCCCACCTCTCTAGAATCGTAGATCTCCTACTTTAGAAAGACACCCCAGCTTGCACATAATGAAGCCCCGAAATTCCATAACTGCTTTGGACTTGTCGCTTCATGTTTGTGAGGCGCAGACCTATATGTCGGTCTCCCGCATAGACTTGACGAGCGGATCCCATCCCTCCTCCTTCCACATGAAGTCAAGAGTTTCGAAATCAATACCTATTACCATTCATTCGGCGCCAAAATGCGGGTTTGATTCCAGGGTAGACAGACCAAGCTGATTGAAGCTAAATCAAAAGTCATGACTGCGCGGAGTAGCGACAAGACTCAACAGGATCCCCGCAAGCAGAATTTGAAATGGGTTCGTGGACCAAAGGACGCCGGGGGAAGTCATGAGAATGAGAAAGCAAGACTATTTAAGTTTCAAAAAAAGAGATCACTGGTATCGGTGAATGAGCCTGGACTACAAACTGAAAATCACACTCCCATGACCGAAACATGACAGTTGACATGCATCCTCCAAGGGCAATACCCATCTGTAAGCTGCGCCTGCACGTAAACAGTGCACCTGTTACCCTAAGCGGATCTGAGTTGCTTCACGGCATGCCAAGGGTTGCTTTGAACAGACCCAACATGAATCGAGTCCGAGAAAGAACATATTCTCGCAATTTCCAGGGTAAAGTCACGACACACAATTCCTGATAGCATTGTTTTATAATCGAGTTTTGTGATGCATTGCCATTCATCATTGGCTTATCTAGCAAGGCCGAAACACAGCCCTTTAAGCAGCACAACACCAGGTTCCATCCCAAACCCAATAACTCATACTAACCCCACAACCAATGCTCAGTAGAAAGTCGATGGTCTACTGACGGAAAAGATCTTCTTGCCAGTGGCCTTGGACACGCGGTGAGGGAGGGGAAATTTGAGGTCTTTGGTGAGAAGTTGCTTGATGTAAGGGCGCTTGACGTCGTCGGCCTTCTCGAGTTCAACGACCTTGAGGATCTGGGAGACTGTTAGTATGTGAGTGGGGAGGGTCGGGCGACGGGACGTACGTGGATCGACCTAAAGCGGGAGCGATGTCTGGCGGCCATATCTTGGTACAGAGCTTCGACCGCATCGGTTCTTGACATCTCCCGGTACTCCTTGTACATGTTGTGGGTGCCGGAGCGGGAATCGTATCGGATCCAGATACCGAAGTTCTTGACCTTCTGGGGACGCTTCTCGTGGATCTGGGGATCAGGATTAGTATGGGAGTGTGCGCGCGAGTCTGAGGCCACATACGACGTTCAAGCTGACGATCTCTCCGTTCGCCTTCTTGACCTTACGGAGCTTCATCAAGAAGTACCAGAAACGCGACTTTGCAACCACAGCATTGGGTGCAAAGATTCTCATGCGGTATAACTTTGGGGCTGGGTTGGCGTCATTTGGCAGATGACGGCCAATGACCTGGTATTCTGTAAGACGACCTGGGGGATGTCAGCTTCGAGATCCAGTATTGATCCTGGGTGATCCAAGATCCACCGTCGAGTGTCTTAGATAGGCCATGATTTCAGATTGTTGACATTCTTGGTCGTAGCCAGGTGAAATGATTCGAACCGTGTTGAAGCATTCTCGCGGATCGAAGACAGTCGTCTGCAGAATTTTTGACTCGGAAGTTGAAGTGGGGTGATAGACTGCACGTCATTTGTCCCAAAATCTTTTGCTCTTCAACATTGTGATCTTCCAAAGCAAGACCCCTCCATGCTGATTCAAAGCCACAGCTAGAATATAGAATAATGCCATCGTACGCAGCAGTGTTCGCGGTCACAACAGGTCTCGCAGTACCGAAATCGAATATGATCCCGTGGTCCAGGACGGTATGCGCAATCGACAGGGTAGATTGATGAGCGGAGGGGAGGTAAGAAATCTAGCGCTTACCCATCTTCTCGAAGTCAGTAATCGATTGAAGTACGATGGGGTACAGAGGAACTCACGCTGTATCGTTGACCGTTTGTCAGAGTTGTCGTTGTCGCGATGTACTTGATGCTGAAAGTCTGCCTTACCTCGCCAATTTAGCGTAGGGTTTTCAAATTTGCAGCCCTGAGTGCGAGAAATACACGCTAGACTCGACTCGGACAAGCGCATTATGGGCGACGCGTGAGCAAACAACAAACGAAGCATCAGGGCAGTGAAAGATTATATTTCTGTTCATACCCCTGTCGATCTAAACATATTTGTCTCATCTTCGAGGCCAACAACCTAGGTTTTCGAAAGTCACTTTCTTTTTCCCGAACTTGTTATTTCATTCTCATGAATCGGAGTTGAAGGTGTCACGGGATAAGGCCGTGGAATATCAGTTCGGCGTCACTCCAGACCCCTGAAGGCTGTCGAACAGTCAAGATGGATCTTCTATTTGAGGAGTTTGGAAAAGCCTGCCAAGAGGGCAACGGCTATGATCTGTCGATGACATTGTCTCCAATATCTCCAGCGTCCGACCCAGACCGACTCGCCAGATTCTTCCGGAGCACGAACTATGCTCAGGCCCCTAGAGAGTTCAGAAATCGGATCTTGAATGAAAATGCTTCTTCGTTCACTAATCCGCAGGAGGAGGGTTGGGTGGAGGTTTACTATGCCTACTACAAGGCAGTGGGGGAGATATTGAAGGCGGACAGTGCTGCAGAGACTGATGCAAAGGTACGCACTGTCATTTCAAAGGACATGCCATCATCCAGCTCTTCAATTCTACGAATTGAACACTTCTGTTACCCGGAGCACTCATCAACTCCCATGTTTCGCCACGTGACACTTGACCTAAATCCGAACATCGACCCCAAACATCCAGCTGACAAGTTACAGGCATCTTACGTCAAAGTCTACGAATCATGGCGTGAAATGACCCTGGCTTTAGTTAGAGGATACACCAACAACGGCTTCGAGGCATGGACGGTACCCTGTCTGTACATGGCAGGCAAATACATGCGTATTTTCGCTATCAAGGCAGACGAGAGCGCTGCGAGCACCACTGGATCTGTTACCAACTTTGACGACTCTCACCCCGAGGTAGAGAAAAATGAGAGGCTTGAGGACGCGGCTAGACAACTGAACCGCATCTTCACGATTTGCCTTAGCGATAGGTAAAACCCTTCCCAACACACGATGTTGACGATACTCATAATTGGATAGAGCACCTCTCGAAGAATCACGCAAATGGGGTATCTACAACATTATCAATCTCCTCTTCAAAACTTACTTCAAGCTCAACTCCATAGCCCTCTCCAAGAATATCCTCAAAGCTATCCAAGCCTATCGGGGAGACATGCCGACGCTAGACGCCTTTCCCAAGGCGCATCAGGTGACGTTCAAGTATTACGTCGGAGTCATCTACTTCCTCGAAGAAGCCTACGAAGAGGTGCGCGTACCCAGTATCTTTTCTGCCGACTAGACAACTAACACCATCACAGGCCGAGAAACATCTCACCGAAGCCTGGAAGATGTGCCACAAGGATTCGGTTCGCAACAAGGAGTGAGCTTGCCACCCCTTTTTCCCGATCAAAACCTGACAGCACCTTGCAGACTGATCCTCACCTACCTTGTTCCCTGCCACCTTCTCACAACCCACACGCTGCCCTCCAGTACGCTGTTAGCACCTTATCCGCACCTCCAAGCCCTTTTCCTGCCTCTCTCGCGCTGCATCAAGCGCGGTGATCTAGCCGGCTTCGACGCGGCGCTTGTCGCGGGCGAAGACGAGTTCACCAAACGCCGTATTTACCTTACGCTCGAACGTGGGCGGGACATTGCGCTACGGAATCTTCTGCGCAAGGTGTTCATCGCGGGTGGGTTCGAAGAGGCGAAAGACGGCGCGAAGCCGGTGCGGAGGACGAGGATTCCTGTTGGAGAATTCGGGGCAGCAATCAGTCTAGGAGGGTTAGAGCAGTTGGAGGGGGATGAGGTGGAGTGTTTGTTGAGTACGATGATTTACAAGGTATTTCCCCTTTTTGCCATTATACTAATTTGCTGTTTGCTTCCATCGTTGTCTCCATTGCTACATTCCATATCACATTTGGAAATTCAACATCCATTTGGGACACTGGAATCCTCTTTCTGAGGATCGGATCACGGGTATAAACAGGTTCCGAGGCCAATCCCACAGCAACCTAAACAATCACTCGTTGTCACTCTCTTCACCCTCTTCATCCTACCCGCCCTGCCCTCCTCTATAGATCGTTCACATCGCCCGGTCATCTTACCTCCTCGCTCCATCCTATCCCATTCCATCCCATCTCACACCGAACACCTAACCAACCCACGTACGCAACCACCGGCAAGAAGCTAACAGACCCAGAACTTGATGAAAGGCTACATCGCCCGCGAGCGCGGCATCGTCGTCCTGAGCAAAGGCGGCGCCTTCCCGGGCACAGGGGTCTGAATCCTCTCCACATACTTAGGTGCCTATCGCATCCGGACTCGCACCCTTACTCTGGAGTATACTCAGCACTTGCTTGCCTGCCCAAACCTAGACCTAGACCTAGCTCTAGGCCTCGACCTAGGTATTGCTCATCCTCGGTCTACTGCGTACGCAATCGAATGCGAGGTCCCAATGTTAAATGTTCACTGGAGCACAGCACACCAGCTTACCCCAACACAACAAAACATCCAAGCGAACCAAGCGAACCATCGCAGCACCCGATCTCGGTCACTGAGTATCACATATTCTTTCTCTCTTACCCACAGCCGAAAATTCAGCTATCTAGTCATCTAACTACTATAAGAACTGCACTAGAAGCACTAAAACTCAATCGACCCCCGTCTCTCATCAACCGCCACAATCGCTCGCAACAGCATTCAAAAGCAGCCTCAAGCCAAGCGTGACTCACCCACTAGCACGGTCCCCTGCATTTCCCGCTAGCTTGGGCTGGGCTTAGCTTCGCTTGGCATTTATCACCACCAGGAACGTTCACTGTCAGCTATGCGATTGGCGAATCAGAAAGAAAGCTTTCAGGTGGAGTTTACACCAAATACCTAGCAATAAATCATATCTCAGGATCAGGATGAAATATCTGATACCGTTTCCTACAGTTGTCCATCGGAAGGATAGTCTCCAAGCAAGAGATGCAGGGGAAAAAGGGGACTAGCGCATGTATTGCATGCTCTGTAGCTGGGGATTACGTCTTCGCAGGCAAAACAAACACCGTATGAAACTATAATTCACCTCGTCAGCCCACCAAAAATTCATCCTTGCACGCACGCGAATATGGTGTTTTCTGTTGGCCTGCAACAAAGTGCAGTAGAGGTCATAGGTATAATAGTGTAACAGGTCCCGTTCTCTACATTACTCTACGGTACTGCAGCTGTACTTGTTTAAGAACCATTCAGACAAAGAACAACCAAAAAACAGAAAGAAATCGGATTCGCGGTTCGGAGCCAGTCACTCCTATTGCAAGCGGTGAGGTGTCAAGCGATATGTAATTCTGTGACTGCCTTTCTGCCGCCTCTTCCCCTCTCCTCTCTTCCTCTTCCTCTTCAATCGATAACTTTCCACCCAGCTACCTACCAACCTACCTAGACCAACACAGACCTATTCAAGCAACCCGCGATGAATAATCAAAAGATCAAAAGAAAGCAACGCAGCAATGTCTCTAAGCAGGATTTATCTATTCATCAGTCTCTTTACATATAGGGCCTCTGACATCTCATCTAATGGTGTCTAATATCAAACCTTACACTCTGGCTTAGGATCTGGGCCTACCGGGCCTTGAAGAGTCGTGAGATTGCATGTTTACTTTTTGTGTTGCGTATAGTGTATTGCGTATTGTGTATTGTGCATGCTCATCTCTTGTCCCAACTTCACGCTATCTGGTCTCTTTATAAACAAGTGAACAAGTGAACAAGAACAAGTGAATAAGTAAACAGGTAAACGAGCAAGTAAACAAAGTAGAAAATCAGCCACTCAATAGCTGAGCTACGCAGCAGAGAGAACCCTCGTCTAAAGCACGTGAAACGAATAAGAGATGGATGATATCAAAGTGATAATAACTACACGGCTTCTTTTCCCCCCTGTATTTCTCTCTCTCTATATCTCTACTTATGTCTCTCTTTCTCTCCCTCCTACGCCCTCCCTCCCCCTCTTCCTTTTGAGTCCTAGGGGAGATGTAAATATCAAAAGAAATAGAACCACAAGCATACCTGAAGCATGCGCACCCACGATATTGATATGATAGCAGATTTGTTCAACAGAATAGTAAAGAACACAGAGGGAGGAGCGCAAGGCGGATTGTTTTCAGATGTGATATCAGTGATATTTGCAGGTACAGACGGTAAGACGTGTTAAGAGACGTAGATGATGAGCAGCCTGGCGCTAGGCACTAGGTATGAAAAAGCAGAAGTACAATATGAATATGATCGCAGCAGTGGAGAACGACTAGATATACACGGTTATTTTGTTGTGTTTAATTGTGTGTGTTGAGACCAAAGCAAATCGCAATTTCCAAGCTCAGAGTCAAATTCGGTAGAAGGAATAGAGCAAGACGCCAGATGCATGGTATCAAAGAAAATCATATCAATAACTATCCCAGGCCAGAACCGTTAGACCAATAGCGTAGAGCTGAAGTATGAATAGAAGTTTGAGTAAAGCCGACCAGAAGTGTATTGCTGAGAGATATTGACGTGTTGAGAGTCCAGGCAAGAAGAGGCAGAGAGTCATCAGTGATTAGTCCGTACGCTTTTCGGTGAGCCCCTGAAGCAGTTGTCAGTCATCATTCACTAGATCCTACTCAGCCTCAGGTTCCAAGGCCCTAGTCGTATATAATGTCTAGAACTCCAGCAGATGTGAATACAGTAGGACCACTTACGCAACACTAGCAACATCATCAACATGATTACACAGCGCCACGAACAGATCAAAGAACAGCTGCGATCCGCCAGCTGACATCTCCATCTGCATAGTGCCACTGCGCTTGAAGGTGCTGCGGGAGCGGATGATGAGGGCTAGGTAATGGGCGCGCAGTTTGGAGTCCGTGTCCGGGGTGTTGGCGTAGGCATAGCGGGCGGAAGCGAGGATTGTGCTGCACTGTATGCCGGATTCTGTGGGGTACTATGAGTAGGAGTTTTTATAAGGAGTGAGTTTGGTATAGCGTAGTGTGATGCAAAGTGATCTCAGGTGTACAAAGAAAGTAAAAAAGACTCACGCAGACCCTGCTTCCTCAGAGCAACCCTCTTCAACTCATCCAAGCCATACTTCTCTGCCGTACAGTAAACCACTGTATCCTTCAACAGCTCTCCTTCCACCGCATGCAGATACACCGTACTCTCCACACTGCCCCCGTTCTCCCCGGTCTCCAGCTCCCAGTGGTTACTTCGTTTACGATGTATGAGACGTGGGTAGTAATCGCCTTTGTAGAGGTACTCCAGCACCGACGAAAAGATCTCGGGTTCCTCGTCGGGGAGGAAGATGCGTTTCGAGGATGTTCCCATGAACTGGCCCCGGCAGGCGGCTTGGAAGAAAGGGGACAGACAGAGCACGTCTTCGTGTGCGGCGAACAACCGTTGTTCACGACCGACGACGAGGGTTATGATTGGAGAGGTCAAGGTGCTGCGGACAAAGACCGATTAGTGATTGTTTCCAATGCTGAGATCAGATGTTGCATACCTGTTGGCGGGACTCGCTTCCTCGGTCGGGTGTCTGCGGGTTGTGCTTCTCTCCGATCTGTTCTTCGACACGGCGTGGTCTCGAAACGAGGACTTCTTCTTTCCGTGTCGAGTGCTTCTCGAGAAGCTCTCGGTCTGAGATTTACTGACATTGCGGCTGAACATGTTCGACTGCTGTTTGTGTTCTGCTAACTGTTGTGACGTGGAATGAAGTCGTATCGCGGGCTGCCTGGTCACCCGCTACGTCGTAATGGCCGTGGATATCGATACTGTTGTCGTTGCTTGATGTTGCTGTAATTTGTCGTAATTTGTCGATGGATCGTGGGATCGCGTCATCTGGGAATGAAACCGGATGCAAATAAGAAGCGAAGAAACCGGAGGGAAGGCAGCTATATATACATACGCCCAGCTCTGCCTACTCTCAAATTCAAACGCGGCACACTCTGAAGGCGGCCTCGGGGGGACGCGACTCACAGGGATCTCCGGGGACCACTTTACGCGGTTTGACGGGAAAACTCGTGACGATTAGTCATTTGCCTGCTCTCGGACTGAACCATCGCAACGCCCCGGGCGGCTGCGGCGAATGAGCGGAAGAATATAAAAGCAGCGGGAGTGCTAAGACGGGGAAGTGAGGTGGGAGGTGAGAGGGGGGGTTTAGGGGCGGAGAGGAAGTGGGTGAGGAACGGAGTTGGAATTGGAGTTGAGGACTCGGGAATGCAGCAAAAAATTGAATTCAACGAGAAAAGGAATCGATACGGCTCGAGGATAGTACCAGACCTGACTGTCGCCGCGCGCGACGCAAGATCATATATCGAGCAATGAAGCCGAGATTCTAGAATTGAAGACATGCGCTTGTACTGTGCTGCGGCTCATGGATGTTCAAGGCCGTCAGCATTGGGCCGGCTGCTAGCGCGATGTAAAAAATCACTAGCGCTCGGAAAATTCTCTCGTTCCCAATTCCCCTGAACTAGAGCCAACACCATGCCAGTCAGGAAAACTTCATCTCCTCATTGTTCGCATTCCCCGACCCCGTCGCCGAACTCCACTCGTTCCTAATGCGAAGTGTTCCAGAGATGAATTAGCTTTACCGACGACTCAACTATGCAAAGATTGAGCGTCATTCTCATCGACGAGACATTCATTGCCTTGTCCGGAGCTGAAAGTGCAGCTATGAACTGTGACAATGGAGACCCGCTCTATATGTTTCCGGCCCAGAAGTTGAGTTGACGCCCATCCAAGCACTGATCGCTTTGTTTGAAACATTGCATTGTTGTTGGTGACTGCGGCGATCTCGATGTCTCACGCCGGCGTGTGGCTTTGCTTTTGGACGAAGAGGCTCAAGGACCAATTCTCCCCTCTGGTGGTAGTAGCCACAGCCGTGCTTTTTCCCTTTCGTTTCTTAATATTCCCATGTGCGCTTGCTACCTATGCTTCGTATCCAGTTCGATTAATATTTTTCGCGAGAAATTTTCCTATCTACCTCCTTTAGTTTCGGTCAGGTACACAGGCCTTCGACACAATGGCTGAGGTAGAGGCCAATGCGATCGTTATCTTGTGGGAGTGGACCGGTCTGGCTGGAGGGAGACAGCCCGCTTTCGGTGACAGGATCGTGGTCAAGGAACTCCGAGCGAACAACCCGAATGATTCTTTCAGACGAAGATAGAATGATGCGCCAGCTCAGGCCCGTCAAGACTTCACAAACTTTAAAGATGCTGGCCCTTGCTCATAGATTGAACCTGGGAAGCGACGACGGCCTTGACCCGGCGTTTGATCAATTGCATCGCAGGCGGTTTCTAGTGTTCTGTGAAAATGGCACGACGTGGGGCTTGTTACAGAAGCGCGTTGCAGAGTAAGCCGAATATCCTTGAGGGCTTCGATTGTGTAGCGGAAGTTCACAAGACAGAGGGTGTCTTTGGAGTTGAGTCTGGCTCCTTTTCGAATGCTTAGTGGATGGCATATTCGTGTGCGATTGGGCACGACCTCTCCAGCGATCCCACATCTACTCCGCCGCCCCAAAAATGGGATCATATCGTCCACTTCGATGATCAACCAGCTGACTGTGACTATGTACTTTCTTGCATTTCATCTTCTAGCCACTGACATCCACTTGCAGACTTCTTAAGAGGACGTGACCGCCAGCATCAAGTAACGCCTCTTTGCAAGGGATGTATCTGATCTTCGTGGTAAGGATAACTCTTGCTAACAGCTAACAGCTCGGCGACGTCGGCGCCGCAGAACGTGTGGATTTGAAAGAGGAATTCTTTGTCAGATACCAAAATATTGAGTTGCTGGCGTGGAGGAACCGTAGGCTACATTCCACTCGTAAGCCCTGCCTCCTTGTTTCCCCACTACCTCCTCTCCATCCATGGTTTTCACAACCTTACCCCAAGAGCAACTCACCGAGCGCTGGGACTTCACAGACTGGTATACTCGTACCCCTCCGTCTCCCTGGCTGCTTCGGGCCCTGGACCCTGATCTGGTCTGCCGCCGTGATTATGTACCGCCTCGTTGCTCTCACCGACGCCAAGTCCGACTACATATAGCCCTTCTTGCAAAAATTCGAGCTCAACGGCGCGGCAGCACAGGACTACACCTTTGGCTGGGAATTGCGGGCGTACGAATATAGCATGGAATTGAAGGATCTGGTTTACGAGTGCTTCTACGAGACGCCAGCTTTCAGACCGAATATTGTCGATGTGAGGTGCAGGATTGCAAGAGGAATAGATGCATGCTACAAGGGGAGAAGAAAGCTGGGGATAGCTGAGAGGATTTCCAGAAGGCCGAGCCGATGGATGTTGTGCCCGATTTTGCTGCTGCTGAAGTTACTGACATTGTTTCCCCATTTGCTCCAGTCATCGGTCCAGCTCCTGTCATTGCTCCGGCTCCAGTTGCTCGAGTAATGGCACTAGTCCAATGCACAAAAATCAAGCCTGACGGAGGGCGCTGTCTAAAACGGCGACCTTTCCCTCATTCTTCTTGGGGTGTGCGTTGTGGTATGCCCTCGCATCAATTTCTCTCGTAGGGCGGGCTTGCACCTGTTATCAGAAGGTGAAGCATACAGAGAGAGTGTGTGGCTACCGAGAATTGTGATCTTTTCTAATCTAGCGGGGCGGTAGGTTTTCACTTTTTATGCTGTGCCGGTTTTGCGCTGCAATGCGCTTTGTAAGAATTTTCTTTGATTTTTTGTACAATATGTTCCTAACAGTTGTGAAGTGCTAAGATTTATTCAGGTCGTGTGAGATTTTTCGGTGAAGTGCCGCGCGTTTTAGTGCTCATCACTGGTTGAAAAATACAATACATTCCCTCGCAAGCAACTCCTACAGGTTATGCCTCTGGCCGCTTGGATGTGATTCCTTGTTCCTCAATATCGACCTCTTCTTCGCATCCGGCATAAGCGAGTCCCCCAAACAAAGGATATGCCAAAGCCAGCATCCACACGGTCAGACTCTCTCGCGACTACCGACCCGTTAATCTCTACCACCATGGGAATCCCGCTTTAGTAAACCGCATTCATTGCTCGACCCATAGAATCTGGCGGAGTGGGGAAGATGCCGCCCCGAAGCTGCCAACCAGAGATACCCGTCAATTGTCTGGCCTTGATACCCGAGCAGCAGATGAAAATTAAGATCTTAGGCATTTTATTGTGAAGCCATTCGATAAGTTAGATTATTTATTGAAACCATATTCCATATCACGCGGCTAACTTCTACTTTGTGTATTGTTGAAACACTCTACCAGACTATCCCTTCCTTCTGTTCGAATCTGTTGGCTCCTTATCTGCCAGAAACAACGTCTCCAGCCAACGCAATATACAGCAAGCAATCCCGCCACCAAGCCGGCGCGAAAACAGGACCTACGGAAGGCCCAGCAGCCCATCGCTAGGCCTCAGCACCACCATGCAAGAACTCGCTGAGATCGCTTTCAGCGTTTGGCTCTCGGTCTCCGACGGGGTCGGTTCGCGGCGAGACCTATCGGCATCCTCCCCCCTGGGGTCAGACCCTGGGCTGCAGCTAGAGAAGCTCGTCTAGAAGATGAACGTGTCAGTGTGAGCCGGTAGGTGTGGGTTTGGCCTGAAGACGGGGTAGGGAGTCGATATGAACGCGAAGGAAACCAAGGAAATCAACTGCTGGATATGGAGAGCTGCAGTGTGCAGATATCCCAAGAGATACAGCTCGACGCTGGACGAGCGGCGGTATCGATAGAGATGCGCAACTTACACCGTCTCGGGATCAGGAGCGTCGAGATCCCACCACTCGTCGACCGTCTCCCCCGCTGCCCTGCAGGCGTTGACGCCGGCCCGTATCCTGTTCTTCAGCTGCAGGAGGCTCGGCCTGTGTGCCGGGTCCTCGTAGAGACACTCGTGGATCAGATCCCGGAGCGCGGTCGAGTAGCTCTGCAACTCCTGGAGTTCGGTCCCGAACAGAGGGCCGCGAGCAAAATCGCCATTGATGAGGAAGTTCTCGGGGAGGAATGGGTCCCCGGCTTCGGGCACCTGGCTATTTACTTGATACAGGCATGTGATCCTAAGGCAGTACCTGGTTAGATGGCTGATTATCTCTCTCTCTCTCTCTCTCTCTCTCTCTCTTCTCTCTCTCTTCTCTCATTCTGTTTTTCCTTTGTGGAGTGTAGGGAGGATGTCTTGTCGCGGCGTCAGGGTGGGACTTACTCGTACATGATGACACCGATCCCCCACTGTTTTCATTGTTAGTATGGTTTGTTGGATCTCAAAACCCAGAGATACAAAGCCTCCGGATCCCGAATGTAATTTCGTGGCCATGTCATCCCCCCAAAAGAGACGGATTGAGCCTTCTGTTTGCTAAAGGTAGGTCGGAAGTTTGGATTCTTGACTTACCACATTAGTTGCCGTGCCATATCTTCCACACACAGGCGATGCGGCATAATCGGCATAGTTCCATCGTCTGAGAGCCACAGAGTCAGTGAGATGGTATCAAGATTAAGCTTCTACACAAGCAGACTTCCAGGTATCTGAAGAGATCGAAGGGACTGGGAGACCGTTTTTGCACCAACGACTTACGGCGTGAATTGCTCCTAAGCGGTATCAGCTCCAGTGCTTGCATTGGAATGAGTTTGTACTTACGGGTGCGTAGTATGTCGGCGTTCCACGTGAACGGTTGAGTTGATTGTCATTCCAAGTTGGGCCGGGAATAAATAGTGCTGATGCCGGATCCCCTGGAACATCTATAGCTAGTCCAAAGTCTGCCAACTTGGGGGGAGAGCTATAGTCAGCAATCAACAGCATCGGGACTGCCAGCTGGGCACAACGAGATGTAGAGGCGACTCACTCTGTAAATCGGCATGCTAATCACAAAGTAGTCAAATCAGCACGGTTCTTCTCAAGAGTATTTCAATGATTTTTTTTTGATTCTTTTTTTCGCACAGAAAGCAGAGCAGAGCTTGACTTACTCGGGATGTGTGGCATTTCGATCACCGCCGATCATAACTTTAAGAAAGATTAGCTCAACTCTTGTCCTGGTTCCTTTACACGTACCATTCTCAGGCTTCAGGTCGAAATGCACCATCACGTCCGCTGCAGGATCAAAAGCAGGCTCAACAGCCTGGGAAGTAGGCCTATGGTAGCCAATCTCGCCAGTTCCATAGGTCAAAACACTGATCCCCTGCAGCAGACACTCGAAAATGTGCCACAGAGTCATCTCCTTGTAAGGAAAACCCCTGGAGAGCCGTCAGCGAGCGAAACTCCGCAGCAAACAGGACCAGCGTCTCACCGCGTCCAGCGCTGGTCCCATTGATCATGGAGATCCCCCTGGGAGTAGTATTCCATGTAGAGACGGCGGACCGTCCCAGTCCAGCCCCCAGCAGCAGGGCCGCCAGAGGGCACTCCAGCGTTGGCACAGTCTCGGTCGGTCATCACCTGAGGCGGAACGAGCAGTTTGGCGATGTGCTCGGAGATCTGGAATCTCTGCATGAGGCCGCCTTCTAGACTTAAGTCACTCAAGGGGTTGAGTGCTGTCTTCACGGCGATGTCAAAAGGGAGAGAGACGCCGTTGGAATCGGGGACGTTTGTTTTGGACGTCCACCTCCAGAGGACAACTATACGGGTCAGCCTGCGCAGAGAAGTGTTTTTTCTTTTTTCTTTTCTCCTTTCCCTTCTTCATCTTCTTTTTCTTTCTCCTCTTTTCTGTAAAAAAAAAATCGATGAAGTCTCGAAGATCTCGAGAATCAAGCAGCTCGTACACAGCACATCCGCACAATTCTAAGAGAACCACTTACCATTACCCCCAATACCACCTCCCAGGAATTTCACCGCCTTCCAAGATCTGATGCTTCCCTTTCCCCGTCCTGGGATCCGCGGCAAATTGGCCAGCACCGGTTGCAAGAACTGCGCTCCGGCAACAGGGCCCGCGTTCGCTGGTTGGATCGCTACGGGAGCAGGAGGTACTGGGCGGTTCTGAGGGAGAAGAATACCTGGGATCTTTGGGGTGAGGAAGTTCGCGCGGGCTGCGTATGGGATGGCCCGAGTCGCTGCGTATCTTTGCTGCCGGGCGTTAGATCGGCGCTCGTCCAGCTGGGAGACTGCTACTCACCCTGATCTGTGCATTGGTCGGATTCGGTGCTTGGGGAGGTGGTGGTCGAGTGGGTTTATTTATGTCCTCCCAGCTTCTCCAGTCTTGGTAAAAATTCGGCGCGTTGTTGCGGGCCGCCATGGCGAGGTCTGATTTCCGTCTGTAGAGTTGATGATCTCCTCAGTTTTACTAGGGAGGCAGTGGCTCGAATAACCTGGAGGATTGGCCTACAAAGAGCTGTATTCGAAGGCTCTTGGTCTTTGTGTGGGTAGCGCCTTTGTGGTTATTCTCATCGCCGAACGCAGACACCAGAGCTAGCGACCGTAAAACAAAGGTCAAGCATTGATAATCCGGTTCTGTAAGCTCACCAATTTTGAACTGTGGCAGTAATTGTCAGCTGATGCTATTCGATTGCCTTTTTTACACCAAAATATAGCGTTGTTACTGTCTCCCGCGACTAAACTGCCTTATGAAACTGGTTGATTTTGAAGCCTACAGTATGTTTATCAATAGGCATATGACAATAAGGACTTATGTACAAATCTGTATCTATACAAGTTAATAAACTTTGAAGTCGCATGTAGTCAGATTCCGTTCATCACTCAAGTGAAAATGCTATGTTTGGTGGCAAAACGGCTGTTTGTTTTAACTCTGCGCTCGAGAGTCGCCAGGAGACGCGGATGACAGGGCTGCGATCGTAGTCTCGGAATGACAGACCCTCCACCTTCTCTACTACCGGCCATCCCAACGCCGCTTCTTCCGGCCGTTCCTCCTGCTGTTGAATCTCCTGCGATTGCTGGCCCTGCTGTCGCCGGCCTGGTCTCGAGTCGATCATGGAAACGGCGCCTTCAGGACGGGCTCGTGGTTCAGGTTGTTCTTCCAGGTGGAGGTGCTCTTCGATTCTTCGAGGCGGTCGTGCTGCTCGAGACGCTCGCCCCGTAACTTGCACAGGCATCAATCTAGGTTTTGCCCGAGCTACCGTCCCCCGACAGCGGTTCGCGATTCTCTTCGAGCCGAGCTCACAGAAATCTGCGATCGTTTGATGTTTGAGCTAAGCGAGATTTGCTCCGGGCGTCAAGTCGAGGACATCGGGGCGGAGAGTCTCCCGCCAGGATTCATCTTCTTGATATAAGAGAATAAGTAATAATGGTATGCGATGTGTAACCAAAGTCTCTGCACTGCAAATCTTCACAGACATCTGATGCATATTGAAGCCATCTCAACCTCTGCTGTGAGTAGCCGGTGCGCCTCATCTTTAGCTCGGGGCTCGTATCATTAGACAAATCAACAAGTCTTAGTCTCTGCCAGTATCTATCAGAAGTCGTATGGCACCTCTGCCTACTCCCCAGGAGGTTCTAGGTCTTAGAGCGTTGTCCATAGTTTACAAGACGTTAAATCAAGCCCCACAACAAAAAATATCAAAAGTCGTTGGACAAGTGAATATATCAAGTTCGAGAGAGCGAGCTCCAACTCGTCGAGACTATTGTTGTAGAATATATATAATTCTACCGGCTATTATCAAAGTGCCGAGAAGCCGACTTCGAATTCTCGTGGATGGGGTTATTTCTGAGATGTCCATCAAGGCTCTTATGATGGCTAAGCCTGTATTCGAATACTCTGCTACACGTTAATCGAGCCACGAATCAGTAGAACGTGGGTGGAAACGAAACGCTGCTCAGCCTAAAATTAGTCCTGATGCTAATGAAGCCAGAGAGACATTTGAGTTCTCAAAAGTAGAGACGCTACTGAGCCTGAACCCGGCATGTATGCCAAAGAATGATGTTGGGTGGGAGGATACGTGAGAAGAGGTGACATTAAAAGGCTTTGTTGACTCGGTCATTGAAAAAGAAAAGCAAGTAGCAAAATTATTTATTTTGGAGGTACGGACGTTTTGGAAAATGGTACGCATAGAAAGGTTGTTCCCGCTCGGAATTGGCCTTCATGCCTCACCGCTTTCGTATTGCCATAATTTACCCCTCCTTCCACCCCACTCCGTCAAAAGTTACCCCACGCCACGCCACGCCAACTGACATATTCCTTCATCTAGCTCTCTCTTCGTGTTTCTAAGAAACGACCTCCTCTATCCGTACATTAAGTATAACTGAATCTCTTGAACTTCCTCAAACCACACCTCAACATACCAACACATAAAGCCTTCTCAACTCCACCTACCAACAGAAAACCCATCCGCGAAAATGGCAACCATCAAGCTAAACTCCGGGCAGCCAATGCCTCAAGTCGGCTTCGGATTGTGGAAGGTGGCGAACCCAACGTGTGCTGATACCGTCTACAATGCCATCAAGGCTGGATACCGGTTGTTTGATGGAGCGTGTGGTATGCTTCGCCTCTTCATACACCTACGTAAGGGCATTACTGACAGAACTCCGCAGACTACGGTAACGAGAAGGAAGCCGGAGAGGGCGTAGCTCGCGCCATCAAAGACGGACTGGTGAAGAGAGAAGAGCTGTTCATCGTCTCGAAGTTGTGGAACTCGTTCCACGATGGCGAGCGCGTGGAACCAATTGCTCGCAGGCAGCTTGCTGACTGGGGGGTTGATTACTTTGATTTGTATAGTACGTCCGTCTCTTCCACCAGGGTAGGAGAAGAAGCGCTGCATCTTTTTCGTTGGAGAGTCCGTCGCATGATGTTAACGTCTCGCTAGTCGTCCACTTCCCTGTCGCTCTGAAATACGTCGACCCCTCAGTCCGCTATCCTCCTGGCGTATGTACAATTTTCTCCTTAATCATCATAACCCAAAACTCATCTCAGCACATATCTCCACAATTCACGTTCTCCCCTCGAATCATTCCAGAAACAACTACTGACAAAGCGTTCAGTGGGCCTTTGACGGCAAGTCCGACGTCCAGCTCTCCTCAGCCACCATCCAAGAAACCTGGACCGCAATGGAGAACCTGCACACCCTCGGTCTCGCAAAAAATATCGGAATCTCCAACTTCCAAGGCTCCCTGATCCTCGACCTCCTGCGGTACGCCAAGGTCCGCCCCGCAACGCTGCAAATCGAGCACCACCCCTACTTGGTCCAGCCCACCCTCCTCAAGCTCGCCGCGGAGCAAGACATCGCCGTCACGGCGTACTCGTCGTTCGGCCCGCAGAGTTTTCTCGAGCTGGGTTTCCAGAATGCCAAAGAGACGCCGGTTCTGTTTGAGCATCCCGTGGTGGTGGAGATCGCTACACGGGTGGGCAAGACGCCGGCTCAGGTTCTGCTGAGGTGGGCGACGCAGCGAGGATTGGCGGTTATTCCGAAGAGCAATGATCCGGCAAGGCTGAAGCAGAACTTGGAGGTTACGAGCTTTGACTTGGAGGAGGGCGATCTGCAGGCTATTAGTGGGCTGGATCGAGGGCTGAGATTTAATAACCCTTCGGATGTGAGTATTCCCCTTCTTCATTTACGCTCTAAGTGGGGAAGTATTTGAGATGGGAGCTGGATAAGGGCTAATTGGAACAGTATCTTGGGACCCTACATATATTCGCTTAATTGTTGACTTCTAGGCGAGGCGAGGGCGGAATCAGAGGTCTGGGTGTTTTGCAGAGCTAACTTGCATAGTATGCTCTGCAGCATATATCTTCATGCTCAAAACTTGATCTTCGGATTACCAGTCGAAACTTGGCTCTTCACGCAGCCTACCTACAAAGAAAAGTAAAATATCGTGAATGCCATGATAGGGCTTCAATACCAGATGCTACTTATGTTATGCTATGCTCACTGGCTCATCTACAGAGTTACAAAGCCTGACCCCTTCCTGAACTCCATCGCGATGCTCTGCTTTGCCGTAATCCACTCAGTCATACTAATCCATTTCGTATACTCATCTGCCCTTTGATCCTCTTTGCCTGGCATGTTCATCATATTCCCCTCGCGTGTGTCTATCTAGTTTGGCTCTATGAGACTTTCACGAATGCTGTAACATGTCAGTATACCACGTTGAAACCAAGACCCACACACTACAACTCCCAGTAAATCACTGCCAACCCACCAGCATCAACTTATCTTGGCGGGAAAGAGAAAACGTAGAGAAAAAACTCACTTGCATCAATCTGCATTAACCTCGGCAGCGCCAACCTAACTTTATTCCTATACAATGCCGGGGCTCTCAGCTGCAACGGATTGCCCTCAAAGTAGACCGTATTTAGCTTCTCCTTGTCTCCCAGCACGCTATCCAGTTCCAGGAAATCCGCTAACAAGTTATAGCTCGCCCACACCTCCTCCAGCTCCTTCAGCGCCTCGAGCCCCTTCAAGCTGCTGATCTGGTTGTTGCTTATATCAAGCACGCGCAGGCCGGCACAGGACTCCAGACCCGAGAGGGCTGTCAGCGCATTGTGACTGATATAGAGCTCCTCAAGATGCGGCAGCGACTCAAGATTCGTGATGGCGCGGATGCGGTTACTCTGTATCGAGAGGATCTTCAGGTTCTGGAGAGGGGCCAGCGACCCGATGGTGGTGATTTTGTTCTTGCCAAGCCACAGCTCCTCCAGCCCGAGCAGTGTCTCCAACCCGTGCATCTCCCGGATCCGGTTCGCGGCCAGCTCCAGGTTCCGCAGCTTCGTCAGCCCTTCCAAGCCCTCGATGACAGCGATCTTGTTCTGCACGAAATACAGATCGCGCAGGTCGGTCAGGTGCGCGACGTTCTTGATATGCTTGATCTTGTTGAAGGACAGGTCGAGATTCTGCAGACGCGGAACCGCCTCGAGGTTCTTAATTGAGGTGATCAGGTTGTCGTAGAGGTCGAGGTCGAGGAGTTCGGGGAGGGCGGAGAGGGCCTCTATCTTGGGGATGCTGTTCTGGCGGAGGCAGAGACGCGTTGTGAGGGGGAACCGCTCCAGTCGCAGGGAGGGGATGGAGGAGATGCGTGCGTGCACGCAGTCGATTTCGGTGGTGTCCGGTGGGTAATCGTCTAGGAGATCTAGGCATTGGCAATAGAATCAGCAAAAGTCTGGTTGTTGGAATTCCAATTTCGGAACATACCTTCATCCGCCTCGATGCTCTCCCCAGGCAACACATTCTCATCATCTGAGTACTCCGGATCTGAGATGGCCTCTGGGTTCACGAGTGCGATCTTCTTCTCTTTCTCTTTCCCTTTCTCTTCGCCCATCTCCTCCTTTTTTTCTACACGTAGCTTGCCGTCCCAGCCGCTACCGCTGCGTGGGGTCTTGGGCTTGTCGTAGTCCGCACCGTCGGTCGAGGCATCAGCGGAGATATGTGGTGGGGCTGGAGATTCGTTCTCCGAATTTGTGGCTTGGACGGCGGGTTGGGGAGTGGTGCTGGGCATCTTTTCGAGAGTTTAGGCGGCGGTTTGAAGGTGGACTTGTGGTGAGAGCTCATCCCATGGTGTGATGTTGGAGTTGATGTTGCTCATGCAATGGCGGGGCGGACTTTCGTGAATTGATTGCTTGGCGCACGAGGCTGCGATGTTCTTTCGGACGACACGACAACATGCATGGTTCCACGCGTGAATATTCATAGGACCTCTCCAGTCAAGGGATAAGAAAAGAAGAACCCACAAAGCATGCTTCGCAGAAAACTCAGAAATATCCTCAGTTTACAGCAAGTATCATTCTCCAGGCCAATCCGTGGGGTATACGTCCAGACTCCACCACAATCCACCCAGCGTGTTATCCGATCATGTCGGAGCTTTGGAGGACTCCCAACAGTCTTACTACCACCAGTTGTGTTCACCGGACTATTCATCGCCTTGTGGATTTGGAAATGTACAATGATGATCTTATTCCAAAACAAAATAATCTACATGCCCGGGCTACCTCCCAACGCTCGCAGGGAAACGATTGCAGAGTATGCGAACCAATGCAACGGCATTTCGTGGCGGGAAGAGAGAATCAAGTCCTTGGATGGGACGATTATCAGTTTATGCGTGGCTAGTGTCAACAATCCTGGTCTCGTAGCTAGGAATGTTTATATCCTCTATTTTCAGGGTTGCTATTCCTTTCCTTTTTCTCTTCTATCTTGTTTTGCATTATGAGTGGACAGAATGGGTTGTCGCTTATAGATTTTAGGTAACGCATCTTCTCTTCCTCCTCGTCTACCATTTTTATCTCCTGTTCTCCGCATACTTAGGGATCGTGGCCCGAATGTCCAGTATACGATGGTCTGCTGCAGCTACCGCGGCTACTGGACGTCCAAAGGCAGACCGTCTGAGAAAGGCATTACGCTGGATGCTGCTGCTTCCTTGAATTGGATTAGGAGAGACTTTCTCCAGCTTGGTTGTACCTCTAAAGACGAGATCACAGTTGTGATCTGGGGACAAAGTATCGGTGCAGGTGTAGCCACCACCCTCGCTTCTCAATATCACCTCTTCGCAAACTCAAGACCGAGCTCAGAACCGAGCCTTTCTCTACAAACCCTCATCCTCGAAACGCCTTTTCTTAGTATCAAAGTTATGCTTCAAACGCTGTACCCGCATAAATGGCTCCCCTACCGCTATCTCTGGCCATTCCTCTGGAACCACTTTGATTCCTTCACAGCATTGAGGTTCCTGAAAGACAGATCTCAGATAGCAGGTGGTAGATTACCTAATGTGGTCATTATCGAAGCGGGTAAAGATGAGCTTGTTCCGGGGGAGCATGGCTTGGTACTTGAAAGGAGATGTAGGGAGCTAGGTTTGCGAGCTGATAGAATGATTGTGCCCGGGGCTTTGCATACGGGGGTTTTGGCAAGAGAGGAGGGAAGAAGTGCGGTTGTTTGGGCTATTGAGGGGACTGAAAGGGGAGGTAGTGTAAGCGATGGTGGACTCGGATGAGGCGCCGGACGAACGCAACCAAAGCTGCGGTTGTTGCTGTCCTGAGCGGGCCCAGAACTCTTTCGCATGAATATTGGCTATCTGGGCTTCACGATCACAGCCGCATCGTGCCGAATGTTGCCAGGCCATGAAAGCTAAGTTCAGTCTGAACAGTGCATCATTCAGTTGTAAATATGTAAGTACCCGCTACACATGGATATTGGCCATGTTGACCGAAAGCGTATCGAAGATTGGTTTGGAATATGTTTCCAATTGAGGCAAGCAAGTGATCTGCAAACACTGCGTTTCTCTAGGATCATCAATTATCGTTTTTGGACAACGATGTTCCAAAAAACTTGCGGTTTAGCCTCTGGAACGCTGGGATAGTCCTGTTCTTGCTAACAGATGAGCCGCGTGATGAAAACAGATTCTTTGATAGTAAATCTTTCTTGGTTCTGAAGCGCTGGAGCAGGGGACTAGAAGGCTGGGAGTCATGAAATGAATTAACTTTGCCGATGGCCGTTTTCGCCCCCTTTGCCAGGCTTCCAGGGCGCCACTTTACTGAAATGAAAACTTTCAGGCAGATTTTCGTTCCGGTAATAAGCTGCAAGACTTCGTTAATCTGTTTTCTTTGTTTACTTCTTCGCAGTATGCATTCGGCATACGCTATGCACAACAAAGGGCTGTGTATCCCACCAGGTTTGACGTACTGGGCCTCTGTTCGATCATTAACAGACTCCTTGCATGCATCTTTCTTGATTTGCACTTGCTGCTCGTCGGTTCTTTCAAGCGCAGTCAAGTTTGAGCCTCGAAGTAATTATTCTCGCAAAGATGATTGTCAACTACGCGAACTTTCTGGTTGACTGAAAGAAGGGGCACCGGATCAACAATCCGCTTCCAGCTCCTGTATCAGCCAACACTGCTATCATAACTCAAATGTGCTCGTTATGCCTTCGGCTTCGGGGCTGGACCCGTCGGCCACCAGTACAGCCAGTTGTGGTATTGCCAGCCAGGTCGCCGCCACGGCCTAGATTCGTAACCCCCCGCATGTACATTCTCCAACGCCAGCCCTAATGCCTTTCCTCCGGGCAATTACTGGCCCTCGAGAGTATGGTAGTGTCCCCCAGCTGGACTTCGGTCAGAGTTCTAGGCCCAGGTGCCAGGGAACGGTTGTCTTGTGGGAATATTAAGTGATGCACAGCTCATTATTTTCCTCTGGCAGAGTCACAAGTCCGATTCGCGTTCGGGAACTTCGATTGCCCCTGTAAATGATGGGACCTTGTTCGCACACGCGTGCTCAAGTACAGGCCAGCGATGTAATCAGCCATTTCCGCGACAGAACAAGATAGCGCTAAAGTCCGCCCATAAGTTCGTGTTCCCCTTGGATAACGAAGCTGTCTTTCATACGGATCTGTCAGTCAACAGTTCTTCGCAACATATCGTAAAGCTGATTCTCGATCTGCCAGAAACGATAGACCAAGTTCAAATCGTTTCTAAGGGTATTACCGGTCAATGGCTTGATAAAGTCAAGCGGCTCGTCATGGACTATTGCTTGTCGACCTCGAGAGAGGCTAGAACACGATGTCAAGCGGCAGCAAAATATGAAATATCTATAACCTGACGATTTATTACAATGTAGCTCAAGATTGCTCTTCGTTCCGGGCTCCTCTGAATAAAAATATCGATTAATTAAAAATAAGTAATAGCTCAATGCCGTCTTATACCAAGCCGTTTGAATGCATATAATTTGCGAGCAAATCTACCTATCCACTCAAGATAATTATCTGCTTGCGAGTAATCTTACTTGGTTAGGTGTCTCACAAGCTTAAGAATTGCGACTAAAACTTTGCCTTTTCATGTATTCGTTTAATGTTCCGATTCCCGATGAAGATTTTATGCCAAGACGTCACCAATCCAGGGGCTCGCTTGAGACCTCGCTCCAGATGTAAATGTATCTCTCTGCAAACGCGGTGTCATAAATCTCAGAACGAGCCTAGAGTTCCTGACATTTATTCGGGTTCCTTCATGAAAGAAACTCGGTTCAATGGTCTCTGCTCTAGGCCCCTTAGATTTCTTTGTTGTTTGTTGATGGTTACGTTTGCGGCCCTGGGATAGACCTGACCATAGACCACGAGGATTCATTAGCCTTTTGAGTCCAACACAGATGAGCCGGCGTCGCAGCGTCCGGTTATGTTTACAATCGACACTTGGTATCACCATGTCGACCAGTAATGCTGCGCTCACAAGTACTCTGTCCAGCACGTTAGCAGTACATGGACAAGATGCTCGAAGAAATCAGCGGATGGAGAGCATACAGAGATCCAAACGCCGTCCCATTTACTATTGCAGATGAAACAAGATTTTACCAATCGCCCTCGTACAGAATACCAGAGCCGCAGCCCGCCGCTACTCCCGAATACACGCAATATTTTGTCAAGGAACTAATATCTGGCCATGATCCTGGTCCCATTCTCTTGGAGAGCGGAATCCTATCCCTCACGCCAGAAAACAACTCTCCTTATATTCTGAGGATGTTGCATGCATCCTATCCTATCTGTATAGTACCGCCTCGAGAGTTACAATGTTTGAATGCCTCTAAGAAGTGCCTGGTTACCCACGCGACTTGCAGCAACGGAAATCAATTATACTGAGTGGGTACTGGGTCGTTTTGGGTCCAATTTTGGAGGTTTACAGCAATTTTCTACAACCTGAACCCTTCTGATAAGGCTAAATAACCATCTTCAACTTTGACCTTATTTCAAACTTGGAACAGCTGGATAATTTTAATTTCAAATATCGGAGTAAATCAGAAATTTATAAGCTAATGACGAAAGTTGTACTTCTGCTTGTTAAAATATCACGTATATCTCAAAGCATGCAGCTTTGTCGAGTAAAGATGCGATTGAAGCATTGATCGTTAATGGTCTATAATGGAACGATTTTTCATTGGGAAGCTGAAGAATCTTCAACTCTTATTGTCTTCACATTGATTTTGTCGATTTGCTTTGCACGCGTCAAAAACTATTTCCGGGAACAAAGGATCCTCCTGCAAACAAAGAAGCACATCCAGCCTATCATGCAGAAAAAGCACGTTATTGTCTTCCGCTGGCCTCTCCACCCACCGAGTCCTTGAAAAGAGTATTCTGATTGAATTCGAGGGTCATCGCACCAGACTGTGCTCCTTGGACACGTCTAGTATTCGAGCTGCAGAGCATTCGAGTAAATCATGGCAAACCCGAATGTGGCCGGCCCCCTTGATATATCTCTGGACGAGTACAACTTATGGAAGGACTACAACAACCCTGGGGCGCCGGAAGCCACAGCTGCAGAGTTTGCGGTAGGTCGTGTGCACTCTGGATTTCAAGTCAGGTGCAATCGATACTTACTCTACCCAGCAACATTGGCAAACACACGCCGACATCATCACGCTCGCCAGACCACCTCCTGCTCTTGCTCGACAGCCACCAAGGCCAATTGGGCCTGTGTCTCGACCTCCACCTGAGAGTATAGCGAGCCTGAGTCAGCAGAAACAATTGTTTTTGAATACAATCCCTCCCGGCCTGGCTTCTGCTCAGTCGCCGGCTTTCTTTTGGAAGGGGATCAAGATCCTTGGGGAGGGAGGAAATGGCATCGTCGGTCTATTTCAATTCGATCCCTTGGCTCCTAATCCGCCGGTTCATTCAAAGGTGCGTCTAACTCTCCCAGCATTGGAACTCGGTTTTCGGACGACTAAACATGTAAATCCTGTGCCAAATCTCCGGAGACTGTGTTCGCCGCTTCTCGGGTCGAATCAATGCTAAAATACTGTGTATGGTAGGTGGCAGTGAAGCTAAATACAACTGACGTCTCTATCCTGGATGAAGAAGCAACTATGATGAGGAATTGCCGTCTTCCATCTCTCTCAGATCACATCGTAGAAGTACTTACACCTCCAAGCCTTTTCGTTCCGGGGCTACAGCGTCTCATTCTCGAGTATTGTCCCCAAGGCTCTCTGGAGGGATTGATAAATAGGCGTATCCAACGGTCAGCCTAAGCCTCAGCTTGTAACATTGTGTCTACTGACTTGGGCATTCAGTAACCTCCCTTTCGAGGAAATCACCTTGTGGAGAATATTCGAATGCTTGGTAGACGCGTGTAGCGTAATGCAAAATGGCCAGGAGTTCGACTGGGATCCTGTCAATAATTGTGCCGTGATCAACAATCCAATCGCCAACCGTCTGGAAATGGTACATCTTGATGTCAAGCCGGATAACAGTGAGTCCAGACAGAGTCTCTAAGGTTTGCATTTGTTGACAAAATTAGTCGTGCTGTCTGAACGCAATACTGCCCACCCAATGGCGCCAATCTGCAAAGTAGGTAGAGCCAGAAGAGAGCTCTTTAGTGCCATCTGACGCATGTTTAGTTCACAGATTTCGCACACTCATGGGAATTAGATCCGACGGTACAAGGAGCAGCTCTTGACCAGCAAAAGCTAGCAATGCGAGAAACCGGCACCCCAGATTACTACCCACCGGTATGACCCCCGATTACTCTCGTAGGCATCCGGACTAATTTCTTTGCTGCAGGAACAATTCAGCGAGACTTGGAATGCGAGCGACTGGCGAGTTACAGGTATCGCTGGAGAATTCAGCACTGCAACAAACGTTGTGAGCAATTGCACCATCTTTTCTAGCTTCAGTAACCTTGAGACATTATACACGCATAGCTTGCTACGGATTCAATCATGAGTTATATCACGCTAACCAGCGATTTAGTGGGGTTTAGGAGCAATAATGTACCAGTAAGCAGTCCATTACGCTTTCCTATCGCTACGGCGTTGTTATCATAATATTCATTTATGAAATCACGGAGAAGCACCGAATAGCCTGATATACAGACCACATTTTATCAAAATTCTAACCCATATCTGCAGACTGATATGTATGAAGTCAGATCCACCCAACCATCTCACCCCATTCAGGCCTGATTACGATCTCAACGGAAGTCCAGCAAGAGGGAACACATATGGCCCTGAGACCCAAATTCAGAACTACTCCGCTACACTCAGAGATATGATCCAAGAATGCTTGTATGAAATGCCTGCCCTTCGATGCAGACTAGTGGACATGAAGACAACCATCAGACGTCAGATAAATGCTCATTTTCGAGCCAACAATAACAATCATGTTGGTGAAGACGTAAGTGAAACCAAACTACTATAAATCCTCTTTTCCTCCTTGGAAAAGATTTCGCCCTCCAATAATCATGACACCGTTGTCGTAACTCTCTAACCTTGTCGTTAGTGGGAAGATCTCGAAGTACCCGAACCCACGGCAAGACCCGGCCTCGCACCAGTCGCTCCCATTTTCAATGCCCCCCGAGTGATGCCACAGATCAAATACAGGCAACGCATGGGCGACCCCGTCCAGAGAAGTCCTGCGATTCTCATGAAACGCTTCTGTACCGCGTACATTCCGGCCCTGAGAAGGTGTTGCAAGAACCAGATCAATTGCGTCGCATTGCCTCCGCCTCGTTGTAATCGGCATCAGGACCTCTCCAGATGGCTATCGCCTGCACTGCCTCCTTGATTTTTCAGCATGGTGATTGAGACTGAGCTTCTGGAGGTGGAATACGCGATGGTTTATCCGGCAAGGCATTCTATAATTTCGATGAGGAGAAGAGCCTCTCGCTTAGCCTCTCAAATCTGCTCTCGTTTTCTGTTTGCGACTGTTGTTTAGCTCTTTACAATTTTAGCTTAAAATGATACGCGCAAATTCGTTTTCCTAAGCCACTCTTCCTATGAGATCGCGAGACTTAGATCTAGATTCCTGTTTTCTTCGCGATCTATGAAGTTGTTCAATTCAGATACGAAGCTATGCAATACTCTTGACTCGATTGTTCAGATCATCATGAAAGCCCGGTGAATAGAAATGACCTGATTAAATACCAAGCAAAAGTTCGTTTCCACCCCTAAACAATCGAATCTTAGGCAGAGATATCTTTGAAATATTATAACATGATTTGTTTCTGCTATGTTTCGTTGAAACTCGCTTAATGGTCAGAGTTTGTTGACAGTTTTTTTTCTTTAAATAATCTGTCTTGCGCTCTTATACACCTCTAGCTACTGAAGTAAGATGCGGGAATCAATATCCATTGTCAAAACTATTGAAAATCTTCTAGTAGTCGGATATTTCAAGTTTAACAGACTATTATAAAAGTGTTATTGCTAATGCACTCCTGTCGTGCAGAATGGGTGGAGTCTCCACTTATTCTGGTCGGACTTATTATTTTTCAACTATCAAAAGTGTAAGAAATGGAGAACTTTGCATCATTTCCCAGTATCAGAATGGGAGTTTTTAATTATTAAATAGCAGCGCTTTTCATATTCATTAAATAGAAAACAATCTTAGTGCATTTTCTTCTGGCTATCTACAAAGTGATTCTTGTGCACAAACTCTCTATCGATTCTCAGTCAATTCTCCGTCATTGACTGAAAATGAAACCGTGTAGGCCCCCCTCCCATAGGATGATTCAAGCATGATGCACTTGTAGAAAAGCGTTATAACCACGATTTCTTCAGAATAATCTTAACACGACCCTTTTCTATGAGCCACCGGATTATCTAGAACAGCCTATATTTAGTTTATATTTAGTATCCAGGAAAGATATAAGGTTACCGCTTATAGAAGCTTAGAGCAGCCAGTCACCCTGGACACTATCCTTCTTAATTGCAGCAGGCAGAAAATAAGCAGGAATCGCCAACGATTTTTCCTATGCAGGCTTTTGCGTTAAGTGTCACAGCTCCATTGTCAATATGTTGTAATGATATATCTGGGCAAATTGTTTCTGCTGGTGGAGAACAAAATATCCCTTGATTTAGGGAGCATGTGCCCTTCTGGCTTTGTGAGTATTTCATGCATTCTGACGTACACAAGGACAAGGGAACTGTAGCAAGGATAGTAGCCGCGGTAAAGAAAGCGAAGAATTGCATTTGGATAAAACGCAAGGAGTATAGCTGGATTTTTTGTAATTAACAAAGTTGCCGGTAACATAAGATAATGACGGTTTGAACAAGAATGGGGTGAGAGTAAGTTGACTGTAGAGAATCTGAAGCCTCTTAGGTTAGGTGTACTTGTTTATATATAAGATCTAAATGCCAAGCGACGTTCATTTATCTCCTACTCTCGATTTCGTTTACCTTGTCTTTCGTCACAGGCCAAACAAACACTCCACAAGACTATATTTAACAATGTAGACCTTTTGAAACCCACCCTTGATGATACACTCTGGGGGATTAGCAACGTGGTGTCCTCGTTTGAATTGAAGCTCGGCCGCTCCTTCCATAGTAGAGGTGTAATTTATTGAGATAATAAACGGAGTAGCATAATAAAGCTCACTAAGCTACTCTTTAAATTTCCCTATTGATATATTATGTTAGCTATAAACTATATAGCATAGCTAGCAAACGCTGTACTCGGATTAAGTATAAGGAGAAAACTAGTACAAGAAACTCCTTGCGATTTACTATTAGCCTATTATACCCATAGTTCCTTATTACTTAGATAAGAGTCTAGCCTATACCTTAGTCATAGTTATCCCCTCTAGGTTTCGGGCGAGTATATTCCTGAAAGATGCCTTGATGAACAGAGTCGCCTTAAGTTCTCTATTCCAGGATCAGCCCTTTATAATAATAGCGGCTGTTTATCTGATTATGTTAAGAGTCTTACTAGTAAGCGTAGTTCTTGATTATAACCCCTCTTATAGACTTTCTACTATATAGCTTCGAAAGATGTTCTTTCCCCCCTTCCACTCTTTTCCTTAGATGATATATGTAATCTGCCCTTTCTCTTTTGTATCTTTTATTAAGCCTTTCATCTAATTATAGGTATACATTTAGATAATGCTAGATTATGCAAGTAGAGGTCGAAATCAACGGGTATTTATAAAAGAAGCAATGGGAAAATCTCATATTAAACCTGTCGAAAGTTCTGACTTTATTCGACTTAGGGTTTAATCATTTCATATTCGAATCGACTCAGTCTCGTCTCTATAGACTCTTTCATAAATCTGCAGGCTTCTAGGAGAAACCGCGTACAGGTATTGAGTTGTCGTCTCCTTTCAAGGTACCTTGGAGAAGTCTTCTAGATTTTCTAACAGTTATGATTAAGATTCACAAGAGCTATATAAAATTGAAGTGCAGCTTTCTAAGGATCCTCTGTTGATAAGCTATCAAACTCAGCCGTTGTACTACTGGGCTTTTTCGTATACCAAGTATAGTGAATCAAAACCAAGGCAAAAATTCACTGAAAGATATGGATGCTGACAAGTCCAAATCGCAAACGATCAATAGAATGTAAATCCAACGCTATAAACTATGAAAAGAACAATTCAAACCATAACCATATGTTGCAAGTATGCCCGTCACATGTTTGTCACATGATCTGTCATATGACACATTATACATATGATATGTCATATGACTTGCCATATGACTTAGTGGCAGCCCTTGTTAAATAGCTTATAGTTAAAGAGCTCTTATAAATCAAGACACCTAATATCGTCGTTTGCACCTCATACTTCTTTGTGCCCTCTTCTAGTTTACTATCAAGTTCACTATTAGAGAACCTTATTGCTATAGGTTATAAGCCCTATATGCTTATGAATAGCATTCGATACAAAATTCTATTGATTAGAGTCTCCTTTACAAACGAAAAGGCTGATTGATATTTTTGAGTTTTACTTAACCAACGATATACAATAGCATCATTTTAATAATAAAATAGTGGCTACTCTTCTTCTAAAGCGCTATGCAATAATCCAAGCTTACGCAAGATTCGTTACTATAGCTGAATTATTAGGACTGATAGCTAAGATTACCAGCTTAATTGCTAAAAGTACTCTATTGCTTGAATCACCTATTTTTAAAGGGACTGATATATAGTACCTTAAACTCGAATTTAATAGTTTATCTCCTTCTCTTCCTCTTTCTTCTCCTTTTGATAACTCAATATATATATATATATATAAATAAGATATTATCATTGTCTTCGGCTGCCCTTAGCCTCCCTAAGTCTT
This sequence comes from Diplocarpon mali, assembly GCA_024741835.1. NCBI lineage: Eukaryota > Fungi > Ascomycota > Leotiomycetes > Helotiales > Drepanopezizaceae > Diplocarpon > Diplocarpon mali. The sequence continues at coordinate 40,409 of JAENRP010000156.1, read as the reverse complement.
AAAAGCTTAAAGGCGTAGAGGACTATAGCTAGTAGAGGAATAAGGTTTTGAACTTTGCAAAGTCAAACGCCTTGATTATACATCTCTATATAAAAGCTAGAATATATGCTCCACTTAAGGTTGACTTATAGGACTGTTCTATTACACTTAAGGAAAGGGACAATTGGATTAGATAGGAAGCTAAGGAATCTTAAATAAAGCTTACTATTATACTTAATTGCAAACTAGGCCTATTAGCTTATATAAAAGGCGATAAATCTGCCTTGGATATATAGGAAGCTCTTTAAAAATAGTATAAAGGATCTGGAATAGTGCTTGAATATAACGCTATATAGACCTATATTACTATTAAATATGACGACTTCAACTCACTTAAAGCTTATATTATTGCTTTTAGACTTTCAATTACTAAATTAGAAGCTCTCGACTCTGCCCTTCCCTCTTACTAGCACCCTATTATATTTATTACTAGCTATTCTAATAGATGGCCTATTTGGGCAGATCGATAACGTTTTAACCTTCGCTTAGCTATAGCAGCTGGACGAAAATTAGAGATTACGCTTAAAGCTCTTATTAAAGATATTACTAACGAAGCTCGAGCCTTATAAAGTTTAAAGATGAACGGAACCGTCTTATACGGTAATAAATCGGCTGGTAAGCTGCATTCTTCTAATTATAAGAAGTTAGAAAATAAGGGAGGTTTTAAAGACTTAAAGAAGAGTACCTTTAGGAATACTACTAACTCCCCTAACTTCCTCTATTCTTATTACAAGCAACTAAAGCTATACTATAAGGCAGAAGATTGCTTTACAATTAATAAATCGAAAAGAGAGGCCTAGGAGAAGGATTTAAGGAAGAAGTACGTATTTTATTACCTTAAAGGCAAGGACGATAAGTCCTTACTATTATTACCAAAAGGCAAGAAGCCTTCTAAGAAGATTCAGAAGGAAGATAAAGAGTTAGATAATAATCTCTTTAAGCATACTATGCTATTATTAACCCTAGGGCTAATTCTTACTCGCGAGCTAGGCCTAGGAGTCAATTCCTCACTAGGAGGCGATTCCTCTTTAGGACCGATTTCTACTCGCAGGCCGGGACCAAGAGTCAGTTCTTCTACCTCCTGCTTTTTATTAAAATTGAGGAATCGTTGGCTATACGATATAGGTGCTAGTAAGTATATCTCTAATAATCTCTTTAAGTTCACTTCTTATATTACTTAAGATAATCTACCCTTTTTAAGTATAATTAATAGATCTGTTCAATCTCTTGGCATTAGCACTTGCAAAGTTAATACACTTAAATCCAATAGAAAGGTATATATTCTTAAGTTAATTAATACTCTCTATATACCTTAATCACCTATCTGCCTATACTTAAGTGGTAAACTTAATAAAATCAAAGGCTTTTATCGAAATAGTAAGCTATTCCTATCTAATAAGAAGGAAATTTGCACTATTGATAATAATATATATATTAATAAGGAATAGCCTTCTACTAACTCCTCTGGTTATATAAGTGGATATGCTCTCCTAGCTGCTATTAAGAATGGACCTTTTAATATTAAGCTCTAGTACTATCGATTAAGCTACGCTAGCTTATAAACAGTCAGAAAGACCTAATCTGCTATTACTAATATGTGTTAAGATAGGTGATACAGCTATCACTCCGATGTATTATTATGTGACCCTATTGCTTAGTCAGTAGGATATTGATACGTATATAGCTATAGGGAAGAAAGGGGTAACCTTCCTTCCTTAACTCTTACTAATATATCGACTATCGACCTTTAGAAGCCTCCTTTACCTACTGCGCCGACTCACTTAAGCTTAATAGGTTATAAGCCTTAGATAGACCGATAATAGATTATTAACTTCCTTTAAAAAGCACTTGCGCTATAACTATTAATAGGAAGTTGAATAAGACTTATAGTAAGAGGCGAGCAATCGGCGAATAGGAGGTATAATTCCCTATTTAGCTAACCTATATTACAAAAGGTATGATTCCTTGCTTTATAACCCCTTTGGTACTATAAGAGGTATGATTCCTTGCTTTACTGTATTTTGTAAGAGGTATGATTCCCTACGTTATAGCTTAAAAACCCTTTTTAATAAGAGGACTTCCTCCCTATTTAATACTTTTATAATACCGCTATTTAATTATTTCAACTTTTCGATAGGAGGAGTGCCTTTAACTATTTAATTTATTTGATTTTAATACAATTCTATTCGAAATAGCAATAGCTTCCGATTCTGATCGAAACACTAGACCTAAAGACCTCTAACTCTCTTAAAAGAACTAGTAATAATAGTTCGACGATTTAGAGCTTTACTTTAAGAGCAAAGGCATTGAAATAGCAATTTAAAAGACACTTATTAAATATATAAGAATAGCCTTTTATACTCCTTCTACCGATTCGTCTACTTCCACTTTAATAACTAATATAACTACTAAGGATTTGCTAAATATATTAAATAAGCTTAGCCTAAGAGCTTTAGTAGATAATAATTAAGAATCCTAAAGGCAGATTTTAAATATGGAAAAGGAGAAGGAGTATAGGCTAGCCTTAGCCAAATGCAAGCTTAAGATTAATAAAAGTTTAAGCGATAAAGACTAAGATTTTATTTAAGTTTATAATAATGCAAAGATAAGATAAGATACCTTAAAAGTAAAATACTCTTATATAACTGCCTTTAATACCTAGTATCTATTATAATAGATCACTTTATTTTAATATAAAAAAGATAAAAATAGTAAGGATATAGATATAAATATAGACTCTACTTAGTCTATACTATATAAAGCAAGGAGGAAAGTAAGAGCTATAGATCCTAGGATAGCTATAACTTTTAGGGAAACTCAGCTTTTTAATTTCCTACTTAATAGCCTCCCTTTTAAGTTCGCTATTGCAAAACAATCTCTTCTCGTTTAACCTAACCTTAAGATCTATAAGAAGATCGACCTCCTTCAAACTATTAAGCAAGACCTCAAAGGACGCTCTAAATCGGTAAATACTACATTATAAGGTAATAATAAGCCTAAGAAGAGGAAGGAGCGTAGGACGAGCCCTTAAGCTCATTAGGGATACTACTTTTATAATAGTACTTATAATATTACTAATTATAAAGTTAGAAGGCAATTGATCAATATAATCGCTAGCTTTAATATTAAAAAGCAATCAAAGTAGATATTAAGAAGTAAACTGCCCTTATCCTACCAAAGGCTATAACTACTAAGGAAAGGCAAAGGAAAAGGCTATTTAGCCAAAACTTTAGCAGATACTTCTAATAATAATAGTAGGTTATCTAAACCTAAATCCACTTCTAATAATTCAAATGATAATTATAATAAAGATGCTTACATTTTAAAAGCCGATCTTCGTAAGATCCTTAAATCCAACTGGTATAATAATACTAATTGTATAGCATATATAATTAATAAACCCTACCTATTTAAAGGCCCGCTTATTAAAATAAAAAGGCGCTCTATTAAAGTTAGTAGTAAAAGGTTATATATAGATTTGATAAGTATAATAAAGATAAATATCGCTAGCGTTTCTTTCCTTTTGTAAAATGTTCTCCTTATACCTAGTGTCACGACTTGCTCTCGAGCGTACAGAAGGCGAGAATCGAATAACGCTGACTATATTACCTTAAGAGGTACGCTATATAATTAAGAAGAAAAGATGAAGAAGAAGAGAGAGTCTCTAGTAGAGCTCCTCCAGAATAAGTATAAGTGCTTCGCTAGCGTGCATATAATCTAGCCACCTTGCTATCTTAGCGTTAGCGTGCACTTGACTTCGATATATAATATAACCGTTTATATAATATGCATATAATATAGCTATAATACTACTCCCCCCCTTTAAAAAACTGCGCCTGCGCAATTGTATCTATAGGCATATTATCCTCTAGGTCCTTATAATCGTTAACTCTATTATTATATAACCTAAGCCAGCTTAATAGCGCCCTTAGTAGCCCCTTAGCTTAAACGTTTTTTAAATGGAAATCTTAAATAGCATATAGCGCCGTTATAGCATTAGAGCATAGGTACTATTTAAGGTCTTTATCAGCTCCTTTCCACTTAATCTGATATTCGAGCTTCTGAGCTTAAATATAAGATCCAATTATTACTTCTATCTCCCACTTCTCCTATTCTAGTAGTACTTTAATTAGGGCAAGAGGTTCCCGAACTTATTTTAATAAGAGGTTGGGAATATATTTACGCAATAAGTGCAAGTAGAAAATAGGGTAAATCGAATAGAGCAAATCAGGCAATTATAGCTTCTAGCTTTCTCCTAGCTTTTCTAATACTTTTACTAGGCCGTACCACTTATCGAAGAGCTTTTAGCTCGGCCGATCGAGCTTCTAGTTTTTAATACTAATTAGTATATTATCTCCTATAGTCTAATCAACTGGCTAGTAATAGAGGTCTGCGAGCCGTTTCATTTTAGCCTATTATACTTAAAGAGATAATTAAGCGAATTGGACTACTTTTTAAGCTCTAATAGCTATATAAAGTGCTATTTTACAATTTACTCTCTTAATTACTATCTATAAAGGCTCTAGGTTAATTAAATTCCAAGAGGAGCGAGCTTTATAGCCATTTAATACTTAAAAAGAGGAAATTTACCTTAGCAATTCGTAAGGCAAGGTCAATTAGGCAATATCTATCAAAGGCAAGAGACGATTCTAATTATCTTAATAGTATAAGTAGAACAGTCTAAGGCGTTGTTTTAAGTACTAGTTTATAATCTTAGTTTAGCTATTAATATTAAGGTTATAGGCTATAGTTAGCTTAACCTTTATACTTAATATCTAATAGAGTTCTTTCTAAAAGGCAAAGACGAATTAGGCGCCTCTATTTAATAGAATTAAGTCAGGTATATTAAAATAGCATATCTAATAAATTAAAAATAACTTTGCAAGGCCTTTTACATCAACTGTCTTATAGTATAGGATTAATACTACCTTCTTTAACAATCGGTCTATTATTACTAGTATAAAGTCGTAGCCGAGTTTGTTAAGCGAAAGCTTTATAAAATCCATTATCAAGTGTTAGTAAGCTTATTCGGGAATTGGCAAGGGTTATAAGAAACCGGGGGTCTTATTATAATAAGCTTTTATTCTTAAATAATAATAGTTCTAGATATAAGTGCTAACGTTACTGCTAAGGCTTTTCTAATAGTATTTTCTTCCTATTAGAAGTCTTATTTTCCTAATTCTAATATATATAACGCAAGGTTGCTTATATATATAATAAATTAAAGCTATTTGCAATTCGGAAGGTTAAGATAGTATAATAAGTCTACCTTAAAAGAAGAGTTTGCCTTAGCTAAGTTCATAGTCAAGGCTATAGCTCTACGCCTTATCTCGGAACTTCTATAACTTAAAGGAGGTCTTATTAGCTTAAATAACTTCGTTAATAATATAGTAGTTTGCCATATTATACTCGACCTTAGATATTAGGTTAGCAGGTGCCTCTATTAGCGCGATTAGTATAATTGTTACTCGTAAGCCGGGCTTAGGAGTGGAATTGATCTACGCTAAAGTTACCTATAGGCCAGGCTTAGGAGTGGAATTGCCTTTAGTAGCAAGTACTTCTATAGAAAGCTTATCGTTAGATAAGAGCTGCTAGTAGCGTAAAGCTCGTTTCCTAGCCTTAAAAGGGGTCAGCTCCTAGTCTTAATATAAGAGTATATCAGCTAGCGTATTCGTTATACCTATTCAATATATAATAAGAAAGTTGAAATTAGCAAAGAACTCCGCCTAGCGAGCCTACTAGGCTATTAAATCCTTAGTTATTATAAAGTACTTAAGGGCTTTATAATCTATATATATATATACTATTTTCTAAGCCTTAAGTAACTCTGCCTTATATTAATAAAACGATTTAAAAATCGCTAAGAGCTCCTTATTATAAATAGGGTAATTCAGCTTAGCGTTATTTATAGTCTTTAAGAAGTACCTAATTAAGTAGTAGTTATCGTCTTCCTAAAGCTAAGAGAGTACGCCAGCGACTATTCTATTAAAGGCGTCGGTCTTAAGCCTTATCTACTTCTAAAGGTAATAGTAGCATAAGATCGAGGTTATTTAAAGGCTTAAGTGCAAAGCTTCCTAAGCTTCCTTATAAGCATTATTAAAATTAAAAGGAACATTTCCTATAAGAGCTATTAAAGGTCGGCAAATATAGCTATAGCCTTAAATAAACCTTTAATAGAAATTACAAAACCTTAAAAAGCTTTATACGCCATATACATTCTTAGCATATTTCTACTTTTAAATAATTAAAACCTTATTAAAGTCTACCTCAATTTTGTAAACTCTAATAATAAACCTTAAGAACCTAGTCTTAGTAATCCCGAACTCGCTTTTCTTAATATCTACTTATAAGCTATAGTATTAAAGAATTCCTAAGATCTTTTTAATATAAATCTTATAATCAAGGGAGTTTTCTAAGTAGATAAGAATATTTTCTAAGTAAGCAAAGTAGAAATCGTCGAAGTAATTAAGAAGAATATTATTAATAAACCTTTAAAAGGTAGTAGGCCTATTTATTAGCTCGAATAGTAAAACCTTATATTTATAAGTCTTATAACGTATATAAAAGATAGTTAGGTCCTTTGCGTCAGCTAATATATAGATATAGTAGAAGGCTTATTATATATCGATTTTTATAAAAACATAAGCTTTTAATATATATACTATCATCTTATTAATAAGTAGAATCAGGTAGGGATCTTTCTTTATTAGGGCATTCAGTTTCCGATAATCGATATATAAATGTAAAGAGCTATTAGCTTTTTTAATAAAGAGGATTAGGGCTACTTAAGGGAAACTCAAAGCTTTAATAAATCCTTTATATAGGTTCTTAAGAATATAGCTCTTGACCTTTAAGAGCTATTTATTAATAAGGCGGCAAAAGGGTTCGATTATTAAGTTATTCTCGCCTATTAGCTCAATTTTATAATCTACCCCTAATCTAGGTTCTAGCAGCTGATCAAAGGCCTAGCAATTAAAGACGTTCTTAAACTCAGTATACTAAGGCAAGAGCTTCTAGTTTATTAGCTTATTATTACTTTTATACTTAGCTTATAGCGCCGAACTAAGGCTAAAGGAGCTAATTTCAGCTTGCCTAACTGATTCTTAGCGATTGATTTCTTAATTTAAATTATAAATAAAGCTTATAAATATAAACTCTTTAAGCGCTAGTTCTTAAGTTTATATAGCTTGTCTTACCTTAGTTATAAAGCAGTAGTAAAGGGCGCCAATTATTAAGGCTAAAATTAAGCTGATCTAATAAGCTGTTTTTAAAGGAGCAGTTCTCTTTATTAAAAGAGGGAGTAAAAGGTCTAGTACTCTTAGTAAGGCCTTCTTTATATAGTTTAGATCTCTTTTTAAATCTTTAAAAAAACTGCTATCCTTAAGTTTGCAAGAGGCTATTCGCAGGCTAGGACTAGGAGTAGAATTTAAGTTTGCAGTTTTTACTCGCAAGCTAGGACTAAGAGTAGGATTCGAGTTCTTACTTACTAGTACCGAGAGCTAGGCTTAGGCCATTCTTAGGTCTTTATCCTTAGCATCTATTATAGCTGCTTAATAATCGATGTCTTACTAGGCTATTAGGGGTTTTATTAGCTATAAGAGATCAATTAGTATATATCGACTAAAGTAAAGGATAATAGGCATATCCTTAAGCTAAAAGATACTATTTTTTCCCTTTCTATAGGATTATTTAAAGTTATAGTACTTTAGGAACTTCCTACTAATTAAAACGTCGGTAGCTCTTAAGCTTATGATTAAGAAAGGGAAGTTTATTTATCGCCTATCGATTATAAGGGTAAGTAAGACAGCGAATCGAATAGTTTCTCCCTTAAGGCCATTATAGCTAATAGGGGTAATCAGTTTAGGCAGTTTAATAAACTTTACCTTAAGTCTTTAAGAAAGCTAGTATACTAAAGACGTTTTAATAATATTGAAAATATTAGCTCTACTATTAATATAAGTAACTGTTTTAATAAATGATCTATTTTAAGCTAGTTTTATAAGAATTAAGAACTAGTATAAAACAGAGGGGAGACAATACAAGAATAGGCCTAAGGGAAGACCTAAAAACAAGAGGAGGAAGTACCATAAGCAGGCTCTCCTAGATACAATATTAGGAATAAGTCCTAAGTATAGGGTATATTTAGTACTATAGCAATACGCGCTATCTTTATATATAAAAGATAGCCCTTTTATCCTCCTTCTATCCTACGCTAATTATATAATATATATTATAAGACCTATCTATCTTAGGTCTTTATATATATCTTAAATAATAAAAGTAGTAGCCCTTACTACTATTAATAAAGAATATAAAACAATATAGGTTAAGGTAATAGTATATTAATTACTAGCAGACCTTAAGTGCGAGAAAACTAATATATTAAAAGGCTTAAACTAAGGCTATATTATTATTAAAGGTAAAAAGAAAAAA
>JAENRP010000156.1:0-20470 GCA_024741835.1 Diplocarpon mali | reverse complement strand
ACTCGCGGGTCGGGCCCGCGAGTGGATTTTAAAGAAATATATAGAGGGAGAGGGGGAAGGGGGGAGGTGCGGTAGTAAACGTATAAAATAATAAAAACTCCTTTTTTCCTCCTTTGGTAATGCGACTCCTGGTCCGGGACTGCGAGTCAAAAGCTCGAAGTTATTAAAGCTATTAAATCGCAATTTTAAGGAAAATTCGAAGACAATTTCAAGTAATCCTAAGCATATATGCCCTAACTAACTTAAGAGGCGTCCTCGCTAAAGAAAATTCAAGCTTTGTATAAAATTCGATTGACAATTTAGGAATTCCTTTAATATAGACGTTTATTAAGCCTTTCTAAGGTAGCAACTCGCTTATTCAACTTAAGGGAAGCTGGATTTAGGTATTTAGAGTTCGCGTGCTGGTTTTTGCCTTTTAAAGCCTATCGATTTCCAAACTAAGGGGCGTGATAAGTTTTCTAAAGAAGGCCTTCGATTGAGGTTTTTAAACGTTAGATGCGGAGTTTAGAAAACTGGGCTTCAAGTTCCTTGATTTTTAAGGCAGATTTCACTCCTAGGCTGGGACTGCGAGTAAAGGGAATTACCACTGGATTTCTCTTTGCCTCCTTTGTAACTTCTAGAGCCTTTGAGTATTCTTAAACCAAGCTCTTGAGGTCTTTAGTATAGGAGGGAGTAGGGGCTTTTTCCTATTCTATAGCATTAATAGTTCTTTTATTAAGATCTGATTTTAAAGCAAAGGCCGAGAACTCCTCAAATGAGGCAAAGGTTATAGGGTCTTATTCATCGATCCTGAAATTCTTAATGATCTTATTGCGAAGGCCAGTGGGTAATCCGAGTAAGAAAAGGCGGCCTCTTTCAACTTCGCTAAGTATTTTCTAGTCAATTAAGGTATTCGACACTCAAGTAAAGGTCCGATAGTAGTTTTTGAGTTCCTTAGGAGTGCGAGTAATAAGAACAAACTCCTTTAGAAAGGCCAGAGTGTCGCGAATCTGCTGTCTATTAAATTCCCGAAATTCAGCTTTAAGAGCCTTAACGAGTAGTTCCTAGGACTCGCGAAGCTTCCACTTAGGCAGAGATTTGATAATATCTTTGCTAGTTTAGTTATAGTAGCGGGGAAGTCGATTGATTATTTTATTATATCTAATGCCGAAATTATAATAAGTCTCCTCGTATTGTTTAAGGAAATTAGTAATATTAGCTCTAGTGAAATAAGGAGCGCTAAGGGAACTAGGGAGGGGAAAATGATTAGTGATAGCTTTAAAGGCGGCTATTATTGCTTTATTCGTTTCGATAGGAGGGGAGTCAGGTCGAATACAGGTCCTAAGGTATTCTGAGGAGTTTTCAGAATCTGAGTCAATCTTAAAGTGACTAGGGCGAGCTTGAAAAGATTCGGGCAAAGGGTCAGAAGGAGGTTTAAAATTGATATTTTTAGTATTTTCAAGTGTCGACATTGAGAAAGTAGGTGCAGTTGTCGAAGGGGAAGGTGTCGAAGGAGAAGGTGTAGAAGGGGAAGGTAAAGAACTCGAGTTATACAAAATTGCATTTTTAGATTCCCACTCGCGGGCCTGGCCCAGGAGTGAAAATCCGGCTTCCGCAGAAAGTTTATTTATACTTTACTAAGACTTCTTTAGTAGGTACAAAGCAATAAATAAAGGTACTACAATCACTAGCAGTAAGAAAAGGTTTATTAAATCAAAGACTAATTTCTAAGATAAAGTTTCTAAGAAAGATTCATCTTAGCTTTTAAGACAATTCCTATTGGTCCTTAGAATAAAGGGGTCTCCGGAGACGATTCCGGGGCAGTTTTTAGAGTTCTATCGAGTGGAGGCGGCTAAAGTATCCGATTTAGCTTTTTAAGGAAGCTAAGGAGACACTCCCGATTAGAGCTTTTGTTTAGTATTGCATAAATACTCGAAACTGCTATTATTTAAAGTAGCTATTATAGCTAATCAAACTTCTTCGTATTAGAAAGGCTGGGAATCCGACAATCGTACTAATAAGCTGACAATTCAAGCTTTATCGGATCAGAGGTAGGAGAGTCGGAATAAGGGCCGAAATGGGAAAATCTGAGGCTATTGATAGTAGAGAGTAGCAATCGACAGTTCCAAATAACTAAGTGATTGCAAGGTCGACAATAGAGGAATGACAACTGACAGTTCTAAATAACTGAGTGATTGTTGTCTTAAGAGGGTTTTTCGAAGGGTTGATCTCTTATCTGCGAACCAAGAGAATCAAGAGGAGAAGTCGTATGAAGACGAAATCTCAAAGGAATTGTCCCTGCGTAGATCACTAATATAAGAGGAAGCAGGAACAACACCTGAGAATAGGCCTACGTAAAGACCAAAGATAAAGAGGGAGGAAGCACTATAAGCGGGCTCTCCGAAGATAGAACTAGGATAAATCACTTGTTAGGGGTAGAATAGGTAGTTAGCATTGCGCGCTATCTCTAAGTATAATAGTAGTCCTATATATACCCCTTTCTTAGTCCTCATCTGACCATATGACCTATGTCACGAGATCCTCCACTTCCAGGTCTCTACAATATCCGATAGGTTTATTAGAAAATCTGCCTATAATAAACTTATCGAATTTGCCACCCGGCTTTAGAGGTCGAAGCTTCTCGTCTTATTTAAACCAATCGTCTAGTCCTTTAGGCTTTAAGCCATTAGAGATTCCTTAATCTACCGGTTGTACTTTATCAGCCTTACTTTTATATATAGTTCGAATATTAGCTAATACTATACTTCTCTACTTCTTTCCTTTTTTATCAAATCCTATAAAACGGTCCGAATTTTCCTTTTTAAAAATAAATAAAAGATTTTCTAAGTTATTAATTTAAAGTGTATAAATAGAAATATTATTAATAATTTTATTATTTTTCACTTATAGGTCTAGCTTATAAGTGGTTTTTAAGTTTTTTAAAATAATTAATAAATTATTAAAATTTATAAAACGAACTCTCTTCTCTACCTTATTTTTCTTTTTTCTTAATTATTAAGCCGATAAAACGCCGATTGCACTAATTTTTAAAATTCTAGATTTAACTCCTAGTTTAAGACCGCAAGTTAAATCGCTATTATTTAAAATCGGCAAACTCACCTTTCTTTTACTATAACTCCTTGCTAGGTGCCTTCCTTTATTAGCATTAAGCCTAGCCCTTATACTAGCTAATCGTTTCCTAAAACCTTATTTTAAAATTCGGCTATATCTCCTATAATAACCATTTATCCTTCTAAAGATCGATCCGTATTCTAAAGGCTAGCTTTTATAAGCCTATCTCTAAGATAGTTAAATATTAGCTGAGATTTTAAAATAAAGGGCATTCCTAAAAGAATATCATTTAAAGAATTCTCTATTATTAGAAAGTTAGTATAATTAATGATTCCTCTAACTCTAACCTTTACGTTTTTCACCTATTTATTAAAATTGTATTTCAATCTAAAGACAGTCGAATAAATAAGGAGTCGATTGCTAACGATTATTAATCAAGCTATTTCCGCCACTTTTCTAGTTATTATATTAACTTTTAAATCATAATCGATTAGAGCCTTTGCTTTAATTAATTCTTTTATAAAACAAATAATAATAGGGCTTTTTATTATAACTACTAAACAATTTCAATTAATATTCTAAGATATTAAAGCTATCATTATAATATTATAGTACCTCTAGGTTCCTTCGTCTTTTGCAATCTAAAGACATTTGATTAAAGCTAGGTACTTCTTAAAGTTCTTTCGTATTATAATTTCCATTTCCTTATTATTATTCAAATCTTTAAAGGCAATTAGGATATGCTTTCCTAGCACTTTATTAAAGCGTCTAGTTAAACTAAATAGGTCTTTAAACGTAAGGTTAATTTGCTAAGCTATAACATTCTCTATAGCTTTCTCTATTACAATTGAATTAGCATATTTATTAACGAATTTCTCCCATTTTAACATCTATCTCTTTCGCTTAAGGTCAAGGGTCTATACAATAACTTTAACTTCTTAATCTTTAAGCTTAAAGCCATCTTTATCTATTATATCTCTGATCAATTCGTCTATTATATTAGCTTTATCCTTATCCACTGCGGTTCTAGATTATTAAATGTCTTTTAGCATTTAAACTCTATATTAAGATTCCTAAGTTATACGTATTGATTTTTAGACTTTAGCTAGTTTTATTAGTATTAAAGGAGTGGTAGATCTAGAAGGACGCTAAGTATTCCAAGGGTTTCTAGATATAAAAGTAGTATTAATATTAGTAGATATATTATTATTAACCTATCCTAAGATAGAGATGCCTTTAACTTCTATAGCTATTTAATCAGAAGCTAGGTCCTTGAGAACTCCCTTAGGTAGGTTGCTAATTGGACTAATATATATATAAGTTGGAATTTTAGCATTTATATTTATAATATGCTATTATTCGACTAAATTCTTATCCTATTTCGTACTATATATTATTGTTCGAACAGTCTATAACTATAACCAATTCTAGTGCTTTTTAATAGGGATAGCTTTTGGCCTAAGATCCCTAATACAAAGCATCCCATACTTGTTAATATATATAACCCTAGTATTAATAAAATAAAGGAAAAGAGGGCAATTGTTACAATACTTATATAAAGCGCAGTTAGGTTCTTTATTATTGCAAAAGTTGTAAGTTAGTCGTCTTCTATTGCCGTTTCCTTAGTATCCTATAGCATTAATATTAGCAGAGTGCTAGTTAGGATCAATTCCTCCTTCTTTAGCCAGCTATTGCATTCTTATATTAGCTAGTTATTCTAAATGATAAGAAGCAGGAGCTTAATAATAAGAACTATTAAGTTGGCTTATAGTAGCTGAGTTTTATCTATTACCAAACTAAGGAATATGCTATTTTTCCTATAAGAGATTATTAATCCTAATTTCTAAGCTTTAAATTTAAAGTTTTGCAAATTAGGTCTTAAGTTCCTTAATTCTAAGGTTAGATCTTACTCCTAGGTTAGGACCGCAAGTAAAAGGTATAACTATTAGGTTCTTCTTTACTTCCTCTATAACTTCCAGAGCCTTTGAGTATTCTTGGACCAAGCTCTTAAGGTCTTTAGTATAAAAGGGAGTAAGGGCTTTTTCCTACTTTATAATATTAATAGTTCTCTTATTAAGATCTGATTTCAAAGCAAAGGCCGAGAATTCCTTAAATAAGGCAAAGGTTATAAGGTCTTACTTATCGATCTTAAAATGCTTAATAATCTTATTTCAAAGGCCAGTGGGTAATTTGAGTAAGAAAAGGCAGCCTCTTTCAACTTTACTAAGTATTTTCTAGCTGATTAAAGTATTCGATATATAAGTAAAAGTCCGATAGTAGTTTTTAAGTTCCTTAAGAGTATAAGTGATTAGAACAAATTCCTTTAAGAAAGCCAGGGTATCGCAAATCTACTATTTATTAAATTCGCGAAATTCAGATTTAAAGGCCTTAATAAAGAGTTCTTATAAACTATAAGTTTTCCATTTAAGGAGGGATTTAATAATATCCTTACTTATATAATTATAGTAGTAAAGAAGTCGAGAAATCATATCCTTTTATATAATACCAAAATCGTAATAAGTTTCCTTATATTACTTAAGGAAATCAGTAATATTAGCGCCTATAAAGTAAGGAGCGCTAAGGGAACTAAAGAGGGGAAAGTGACTAGTAATAGCCTTAAATGCGGCTATTATCATTTTATACTAACTGTCTAAGTTGATAGAATTCATAAGGGGCAAAGGGGAAGCTTTAATATTACAAGATTAATTGCTAAAAGGAGTACTTCGAAATTCAAAAGGGTTTAAAGAATATTTAAAATCCGAGTCAATCTTAAAGTAACTAAGACAAGTTTAAAAAGATTCAAATAAAGGATTAGTAAAAAGTTTAAAATTATTATTATTTTTAGTATTTTCTAATATTAATATTAAAAAAGTAGGTAGTAGTCTTAAGTTATTTAAAGATATCTTTTTATCCTCCTACTCATAGGCCAGGCCTAAGAGTGGAATTCCAGATTCTATTAAAAGTTTAATCCAAGTTTGCTAAGAGATTCTAAGTAGGTATTAAATAGCTAATAGGAGCGTTATAACTAATCGCAATAAGATAAGGTTTACCTAATTAAGGACCAATTTCTAAGATAAGGTTTATATCTAAGATTCTTCTTAGCCTTTAAGCCAATTCCTATTAGTCCTTAGAATAAAGGGGTCTCTAGAGATAATTCCAAGGCAATTTTTAGAGTTCTATTTAGCTAAGGCAATTGAATTATTAGATTCGGATTTCTAAGGATTCTATAAAGATACTTCCAATTAGAGTTTGCGCTTAGTATTACTTAAGTACTCAAAACTACTACTATTAGAGATTGCTATTATAGGGTTTATCAAACTTTTTATACTGAAAAGCCGAAAATTCTAAGAATCTCAGAGTTAAAGAAGAAAATAAGGGTTTTCAAAGCAGAGCCGAAAAGGGAAAATCTAAGGTTATTAATAGTTGCTAAACGAAAATCAATAGTTCTAAGTAACTAAGCGATTAAGGATAAGGGTTTTAGAATTAATCAAAATACTATAAGTGTTTTAAAGATATATTTCAAAGGCCAGTCTCTTATTTGCGAACTAAGAGATTAATAAGGTTGTATAAGAATAGAAATCTTAAGAAATCGGTCTTTGCATAAGTTACTAATATAAAACAGAAGGGAGATAATATAAGAATAGGCCTAAGGGAAGACCTAAAAACAAGAGGAGGAAGCACTATAAGCAGGCTCTCTTAGATATAATATTAGGAACAAGTCCTAAGTATAAGGTATATTTAATACTATAGTAACATACGCTATCTCTATATATAGAAGATGGCCCTTTTATCCTCCCTCTATCCTGCGCTAATTATATAATATATATCATAAGACCTATCCATCTCAGGTCTCCATACTAGTGGCTGCCTATTAATAAGTAGGAATCAAAATCTAAGTCTTTTTACAAATTATAACTTATACTATAGTAAGAGTCTTTGCCATAGCTTAGCAGTTTCTTAATAGTAGGTCGTTTTCTATCTCAACTTTAGCTACTATAAACTCGCCTTACTTCTTTAGCTTAAGGCAATTTATTATATAGTAACTAAAGGCTTTGCAGTTATAGCAAAGACTAGACGACGGCTTTAGGCTAGCAGACCTTTCTTAGTAGGCCGCCGGCAAAGGGGAATAAGTATAAGGAGCTAGGGAAGTAGCTATAGCTATAGGTCTTTATAACTCCCTTTTTAATATACTAAGGATGCGGTCCTTTAAAAGGGAGAACGCAATAGTAGGAGCGACTTATCAAGCGTTATAAGCTTCTTTTTATTTAATATTATAGGCCTTATAATCCGCAATAGCTAAGAACTTATCTAAAGTAATATAATTATTATTTATTTTATACTTTTCTATTTAAAGGTCGTTCTTTAAAGCTAAAGAGACCTTTTTATAAATATTATCGAACTAGCGAGACTAATCAATCTTATTAGCTATTATAAGGGTAATAAACTTGAATTAGAACTTATTATATAATATTAAACCTATAGTTAGCCTATTATATTTAAGCTTAGCGGATTAAATGTAATTATAATTAAAGAACCTTTAATCTAAAATCCTAAAGACGTTAGCAGCGTATATGAACTTATTAGTAAAGATAGGATCTATATATTATAAGATCAAGTTCTAAGCTTTACCTATTATATACTTAAAGTAGGTAATAATCTAGTCCTCTTTTAAAGTGAAGTTGCTTAAGTACTTTTAAATAAACACCTTTATAACTATCTTTTAAGCGTTATAAGTAATTTCGCCTTAATAGTTGCTAAAATAGGTTTAAAGGTACTTAATTTAATAGGGGTCAATAGCTAGGACTAAAGGTCAGATAATTAAGAGGTAGTAGTCTAAAGGAGGCAGTAAGTCGGCGGTAAAGGACTAAGTGTTTTAAGGGCTAGCACTTAAGGAAAAAGGGGCAATAGTATTATTTTAAAAAGCGGTAGCTATAGTAGCGCTAATAAGATTCGCGATTTCGGCCTATTAGGCAGTTAAGAAGAGAGGGGCTAATATAGTAAGAGTAGATATCAGTTCTTTCTTAATTTTAATCGATAAAAGGGGAGTATTTTAAAAATCCACTTACAGTCTAGGACTAGGAGTGAAATTGGTACTAAGGGAGGTTTCTTCCTAAGTAGGCTTAGGAGAGGGAATATCTCTAGGACTAGGGTTAGCAGTAAGGCCTATAGAACTAATAGAACTAGTGGCAGTAAGGCCCGTAGAACTAATAGCAGTAAGGCCTAGTAGTAGAGGTACGGTTAACCTTTCACTTCTCCTAAGTGGCGTGGCATAAGATTAGAAGTCATAAGTATTAACTTTCTCTATATTATCTGGTTTAATCTAAAGGGACCTAATGCTAAATAGTAACCTATTCAAAAGGGGGAAGATCAGTATAAGCAGAGCTATATATATTCTTAAAGCCTTTTAGTAAAGTATATATTAAGGTATCGTAGGTTTATAAATCTTAAGAAAGAAGGTTTTACTTTAAGATCATATCTCTTTACTAATTAGGAGTTATAATAAGGTTGCCTAAGGATATAGTGCAAATCTAGGGAAGTAGGGTTCGGGGATCTAAAGCTTATTATTCTACTAAAGTTGACCTAGTCTCCAATAGTATAATATAACCCACTAAGGCTGACCAAGTCTCTATGTATATATATAGGTATAGGTCCCTTAGTTTCGTACCTAAGTATTTCGAAGGAAGGAGTAAAGGGCTTTGAAGAGTATAAGAAGAGTTGTCAATAAGTATATTATCAACGAGTATAAGGTCGATGAAAAAGAGTGGTATAGAGTATTTATAAAGGAAGGAGAGAGTTGAAAAGAGAAAAGTTATTATACTACTCTAGGCAGCAGCCTATGCTAGCAAAGCAAGGGCATAGTAAATGATTTTTTTTTTTTAAATTGAAATTAAAGGTGAATTTCCATTTGTAAAATAGAGTAGATTAATTAAGAAAACGAGCTGATCTTATATTCAAAGGTTATTACTTAGCTTTCTTTAAAAACTAGATTAATAAGATCTAAGCGCTATATATAAGTTGCTTAAGGCAGTTTGTAGTAGAAGTATTAAGATCGAGAGATCGAATTGCTTAAGGCAGTTCGAAGTGATAATTCTAAAGGGGGTAGATATTAAGCTTCTTAGCAGAGGTTAAGTTGATCTTTTCTTATATTATAACTTACTCTCAAGCGTATAAAAGGCGAGAATCGAATAACGCTAACTATATTACCTTAAGAGGTATATTATATAATTAAGAAGAAAAGATAAAGAAAAAGAGAGAGTCTCTAGTAAAGCTCCTCTAGAATAAGTACAGGTGCTTCGCTAGCGTGCACGTAATCTAGCCACCTCGCTACCTTAGCGTTAGCGTATACTTGACTTCGATACGTGATATAACCGTTCACGTGATATGCACGTGATGCGGCCGTAACACCTAGCTTAAGTATTAATCTTTTATTTAATCATAAGATCTATATAAAGTTAAATTATATAAGAGTTTTTAATAATTAATTTATATAATTTATAAATAATAATTATAAAGTGATCTTTAAAGTTAAAATCAAAGATAGACTTTATATTATTTTAAAGGTAATATTATAAAAATTGACTCTTAGGCCAGACCTATAAGTAGATTCCTTTAAGGAAAGTACACTCTTTGCCCTAATATAATTAAGCAAGGATAAGGAGAATAGATAGACTCTTAAGCTAGGATCGCAAGTGAAATTCGCGAAAATGACTTTTAAGCTAAAACTATAAGTAGATTGCAAAGTATCTTTAAAGATAACTCTTAAGCTAGGATTATAAGTGAATTTAATAGAAATGACTCTTAGGCTAAGATTATAAGTGGATTTTACAATTTTACTAATAATAACTCTTAGGCTAGGATCGCAAGTGAAATTTGTAGAAATGACTTTTAAGCTAAGACTATAAGTAAAATTCGCGAATTTATCAAAGACGACTCTTAAGCTAGGACTATAAGTAGATCTTGCTATTTCTAGGAAATCGACTCTTAAGCTAGGACCGCAAGTAGATCTTGCGGTTTTATTAAAAACGACTCTTAAACCAGGCTTATAATTGGAAAATGGTAAAACCTTAAACTACTATTATTAGTCCTTTTTAACCGCTAATAATAAAGCATCGATTGATAATAGGCTATTAAAGTTATTAAAAGCCGAAAGCTTATTAAAGTATTAGCTAATATATAAAAGATTCGCGCATTTAAGGCTAAAGAAATTAAAAGGCTTATATAAGGTCTTAACCTTAAAATAGAAGATTTAAGTACTAAAGGATCGCTTAATATATCGAATTTGCAAGCTAATAAAACTTTAAAATCGAATGCAAATTAAGCTTAGTCTATAGAAAGATTTAATACTAGTACTAATATCTATTAATACTATTAAATTATTTATAACCTTAATTAAAGGAAATAATTGGTTTTCTTAAATAGTAAATAACTCTACTTAATAGATATAGACTATTTGCGCTAGGACTAAATCTAAGCTTATAAAAAAGCTGGAGCTTAGAAAGTGATAGAGGAACGCTAGACCTAATTAAAGCTAATAGCTATTAGGTCTAATAATATATTAGAGATTAAGGTAAAGCTTAATAAATAGGTAAAATAAGGAGTTTATTACAAATTAATTATAATATATAAAGGTTCCTATTAGAATAGCATTATTAAGCGAAGCATCTAGTAAGCAAAGACTGACTATCGCGCTCTATTGCAAGATACTAACTTACTATTAGAATTCTAAGACCTTGCGATTAAAGCAGATATATACTTATAAAATAGAATAAGTAGTAGACTAATAGTTAATAGCACTTAAATATCGCTATATAAGGCATATTTCGAATAGAAATTAAGCTTGGACTATATCTGCATTTTTAAAAGCGTCTACTACTCTTATATTAGCCTAAAGTCTTAGCCTATAGGTATAAAGAGTAAGAAGCTAATAGACTGAGGTAGAGAATATATATTTATTAAGTATATTAAATAAATAATAAAGTAATAAATAGTATATATACTAGATCTAAGGCAAGTAATTATATCCTTAATAGTTGAGTTCGACAAATCTTAAAATAGGAGGGAGCTATCCTTAAAGCTTTATATACTTAGAGATTCGCAAGGTATACTACTTAATGGTAATACTATTAAGCCGAACTAATAACCCCTTTCTCTTAGCTTAGGCATATTAAGTGCACCTGCTGATCGATAACCTACTAATCGCCTAAAGGCCGAATAGACTATTCCTATTATCCGCAAACTACTTAAAGTATAAAATAACTTTAATATTATTATCCCTTTAGTTAAAGTACCTAAGGTAAAGGATATTCTTAAAATAGGTATAAGTAATAATAAGCCTCTACTATTAGAAAGCGGTTCCTTAGATAATAAGCCTACGGAACCTATAGCTAAACCTATATCTTTAAAGAGGAATAGAAACCTAGAATTAGAAGATACCTTAGATAAACGCAAGTCTAAGCGTATTTAGGCTATAATAGTATATAGGATCTATAAGCTCGAACTTTAATAGAGCTTTGATAAAGATAATACGTTCCTAGCCGCTAAAGGGATAATGAAAATCTCTCTTTTAAAAACGTATAATAAAGCTATTAACGATCTAGAGAATAGAGTAGTATAAAGTAAGGCAATCTAAGAAGAGATAAGCTCTCTTATTATAAATAGTATATAAATAGAGGAACTAATACCAAAGGATATAAACCTAGTATTAATAAAGTGGGTCTTTATAATTAAGATATATATAGATAGGACCTTAAAATGTTATAAAGCAAGGCTTATAGCTAAGGGCTTCTCCTAATAGTATAGAGAAGACTACTTTAATATATTTACGTTAATAGTTTGCATAGATACCCTTTGTATATTTATAGTAATAGTAGCTGCTAAAGACCTTAAATGCAAATAGTACAATATTAAAAATACATTTATTAAAGCGATTATAAAAGAACGGATTTTTCTCTCTTAACCTAACGGTATTCCTATATACGCTAGCCACTCTCTTTATATACTTTGCAGTATTTATAAGCTTAAATAATCAGCTTATAATTAAAACCTCTTATATAGCTCTACTCTAATAGAAATAGGATTTGTTTAAAGCCTAGCTAACCCTTATCTATTTACCTATACTAAGCGTAGAATCAAGTTGCTACTATATATTAACGATATTACTATAGCTGCGAAAATAATCACTTAATTAAATTAGTTCTTTATAATAATTCGGAAACATTTTAATACTAAAGATCTAAGGGGAATTTATAAGATCCTTAGCATCTGCATTATAAAGAACTGCTCTACTTAAGAACTCTAGTTAAATTAAGAGCAGTATATTAAGAAGATCCTAGACCGAATAGGACTTTCTACTTATACTCTTAACTTTAAGCCAAAGCGTACTCTAATCAAAGGAAATATTGAGCTTAAGTGAGTCGGCGCAATAGGTAAAGGAGGCTTTTAAAGGTCGATAGTCGATATATTAGTAAGAGTTAAAGAAGGAAGGTTACCCCTTTCTTCCCTATAGCTATATATGTATTAATATCCTATTAACTAAGTAGTAGGATTATATAATAATATATTAAAGTGATAGCTATATCACCTATCTTAATACCCCTACTTAGACCTTACTCTAATTGACCTGCAGTTAGGAAAATAATAACTATCCTTTTGCGCTAATCCAATTCCTAAGTATCTTTCTAAATTAAAAACAATCAATTAATATAAAGACCTAAGATAGATAGGTTTTGTAATATATATTACATAATCGGCGTAGGATAGTAGGAAGATAAAAGGACCATCTTTTATATATAAAGATATCGCATATTGCTATAGTATTAAATATACTCTATACTTAGGACTTATTCTTAATATCTTATTTAAGAGAGCCTGCTTATAATGCTTCCTCCTCTTGTTTTTAAGTCTTCCTTTAGGCCTATTCTTATATTATCTCCCTTTTATTTTATATTAATAACTTACGCAAGGACCGATTTCTTAAGATTTCTATCCTTATATAACCTTATTAATCTCTTAGTTCGCAGATAAGAGACTGGCCTTTAAAATACGTCTTTAAAATACTTATAGCATTTTGATTAACTCTAAAACCCTTATCCTTAATCGCTTAGTTACTTAGAACTATCGATTTTTATTTAGTAACTATTAATAACCTTAGATTTTCCCTTTTCGGCTCTGCTTTGAAAATCCCTATTTTCTTCCTTAACTCCGAGATTCTTAGAATTTTCGGCTTTTTAGTATAAAAAGTTTGATAAACCTTATAATAGTAATCTTTAATAGCAGTGGTTTTAAGTACTTAAGTAATATTAAGCGCAAACTCTAATTGGAAGTATCTCCTTAGAATCCTTAGAAATCTAAATCTAATAATTCAGCTGCCTTAGCTAAATAGAACTTTAAAAATTGCCTTAGAATTGTCTTTAAAGACCCCTTTATTCTAAGGACTAATAGGAATTGGCCTAAAGGCTAAGAAGAATCTTAAATATAAACCTTATCTTAGAAATTAGTCTTTAATTAGGTAAACCTTATTTTATTATAATTAGTTGCAACGCTCTTATTAGCTATTTAGCATTTACTTAAAATCTCTTAGCAAACTTAGATTAAACTTTTAATAGAATCTGGAATTCTACTCCTAGGCCTAGCCTATAAGTAAGAAGATAAAAAGACATCCTTAAATAACTTAGGACTACTATCTACTTTTTCAATATTAATATTAGAAAATACTAAAAACAATAATATAAAACAAAGGGGAGATAATACAAGAATAGGCCTAAGGGAAGACCTAAAAACAAAAGGAGGAAGCACTATAAGCAGGCTCTCTTAGATAAGATATTAGGAATAAGTCCTAAGTATAAGATATATTTAGTACTTATAGTAATGCGCGCTATCTCTATATATAAAAGATAGCCCTTTTATCCTCCTACTATCCTGCGCCGATTATATAGTATTTATTATAAGACCTATCTATCTTAAGTCTTTATATATATCTTAAATAATAAAAGTAGTAGCCCTTACTACTATTAGTAAAGAATATAAAATAATATAGGTTAAGGTAATAGTATATCAATTACTAGTAAACCCTAAGTATAAGAAAACTAATATATTAAAAGGCCTAAACTAGGACTATATTATTATTAAAGGTAAAAGAAAAAAAGAAGAGTTTTTTTTTATATGCTTTTTACCTATAGGCCAGGCCTAGGAGTTAGAAAACGAAACTAGTAAAATAAACAAATAAGCTATAGAATTGTAAAAATAATTAAAATAGAATTAACCTAGGTATTAGTTTTCCTTAGTTCTCTTTAAAGGATAGGAAGAACTATTATTAGATAATACTCTCTTTGCCGAACGACCACTTCTTCTTATAGTATTGCTATTAGTGTTTGATAAGATAGGTCTTAGTATAATAGGAGCTTTAATAGTTTAGGTAAATGCTAGTATACTTTAGTAGCTTCTACTAATAAGGAGAGAGACTTATATAATAGCGTTATTGTTATTATTATTATTATTATCCTTAAAAGAATTATTAATAATAGAGGAAAGGGAGGCGGGAGATTCTATAGATACTACTTCCTTAGTCTTGCCTTTTACTAGATTAAGTTGCAAACCAGGCCTAAGAGTCATATCAAGTATCTTTGCATAGGGTTTCTTAATACTATACTTCTTAAATAGAATTGTCTTATTAATCATATTATCAGCCTCGATATTATCTTCTATATCTTTAGTCTTTATTTAAGACTTATTGCTATATAACTATAGCTTTAGTTATTAAACCAGCTTTTAAGTATTGGTAAAATCTTTAAAAAGTTCTTATTTGTACTTCTTTAGATATGCTATTAGCTAAGACACGTCTTTTGTAAATAAATCTTTTATAGTTATTACTACTAATAGATCGTTTTATAATCTTTTGCCTATAAGGGCTTCTAATAATAGACTACCTTTTATTATTCTGATTATTGCTTAGAATCTTATAGAAGATTTATAGACTATGCCCCATCTTGATAATTAAGGCTTTTTCATATTAATAGAGTTAATAAGGAAATCTTCTAAATCAGCTCTATTCTTAAGTGTGTTATTACCAATAACTTTTATATAGTTATTGCTAATAGTAAGAAAACTACCCTTCTTAAGCTCTCTATCAGAATCCAGATTAATAAAAGTGCCTTATCTTATAAATATAAAGAATGGAGTAATCTTATTAGAAATATACTCTTTTAAAATTATTCTATCCTTAATATTTAATTCTTTTTATTAAGCTGCGCTTTATACTAGGTTTAATAAGATCTACTAAGAGTTTTTAAAGCGATAGGATATAAGTATAAATGACTTATAAGACTTTTCCTATATAGCAAATTCCTTAGTCGATTATTTAATAGTAGGAATTATATAATAGTTAATAGTTCTACTATTAAGAGAATTGACCTACGAGCTAGGCTTAAGAGTTAACTTTATAAATCTCAAGTTAGCATTAATTTTAATAAAAACAATTCGCAAATAGTAGTCAATACTTATAAACTATATAAGCTTAGGATATACTACTAGCTTATATAAAGAATTATAATAAGTTAATAGAGCACTAAGATATAGACTATAGTACATCCTTAAAGTCTACTATATTAAGCTATAAGTTATATTATAAAAGAAGGCAAAAGGGGGGCTTAGCTTCTTATCTAAGGTCCGGAAATAGTATTAGTATATTTCTAGCTCCTCTTATACTAATATTAAAAATGAATTCTTTTTACAATTACTATAACTATATATACGTATAGTGCTTAAAAAGGCATAGCTAAGCAACTTAGGCATATTTAAGAAGCCTTTGCTATAAAGCGATATTAAGCTATTATTAGTTAGTATAGCATTGTATTAGGCCGGGGTCTAAGCGATATCATAGAATAATTTAAGGGCTTTAGGTGCTACTTTAAACTTGGAGAAGCCTAGCAATATATCCTTCTTAACTTAATTCGCTATTCTATTACTAGTAGCTATAATAGTATGATTTCCAGGATATAGTAAGAACAATTTCAGGTCTGGAGCTATATAAAATTTATAAATGTTAGATAATATATCTTTATTATTAAGGCCTATTAATGCTAACCCATAGTACTACGCATATTATCTTTTATAAAGAGTATAAAATTTTTCATTATTAGTATCTTTAGAAATTCCTACTATAAATCTGCTTAATCGTATCTTTATTTCTAATATCATTATAATCTTAAATCTATCGCCATGCTATAGTATTATCTTAATATTAAAGGGGACTTTATAGCACTTTATAAAGATAGTTGTTATACTATTATCTGATTTTTCTTTAAGAATATAGTAATCACCCTTTAGCTTTTTATACTTAATGAAAAACTATATAATATTATTAGTAGAAAATCCATCTTCTTAAAGCTTTATAATCTATTTAATAGCTCTTGCTATCCCTTCCTATACTAATAAAACTTCTTCTTAGTCTTCCTTTTTTAAATGCTTTATTATAGACTTATAAAATTTCAAAATAAACCTTTGCAAGTCTTTAAGCAAAGTCTGTACAATATCGGATATATCCTTTTTAGTTTTATTAAAAATTTCTAATACATTAATAATAGGGTTATTCTCTTTATCTATTAAATTACTATCTAAATTAATAATATTACGTATATCGACCTATAGACCGGGCTTGCAAGTCAATTTTATTACTATAGGTATTCAAGGGATTTCGGAAGATAGGGAATCAAAGTTGTCTAACTTAGATAATTAGCGGTCGGGGTAGTCTATTATTTATATATAAGATATTATAGGCAACTTATACTTAAGGGTATCTTTATTATATAGCGCTTCTACTTATAGGCTAGGCCTATAAGTTAAATTTAACTCGTTAGTTGAATCTACTAAGAGTAGTAGCATTTTCTAAGTAGCAGGTATAATAAACTCCTATCTTTCCGTCTTATTATTAAAGTAGTTTATAATATACTTAATTAGATAGACTATCTTCTCCCTTACTATAAGTAGACTATATTATGACTATTATAGGCCGAGGGTATTTAAAATAGTCTAATTAAAGAGTATAAAATTATCATATTACAAGGGATCGTCTTTTATAATCTAAATAGTAGAGTGTATAATAGTACTTAAGAACCCTATAAATTTCCTACTTCTAATGTTATTTCCTTATAGCTTTTTCATTCCTTCTTATATAGTGAAATGATTTAATACCTATATCACTCTTACTATAGGTTAGTATATTTTAAAAATCTTACTAAGTCCCTGCAGAGTATTATTAGCTATAATATTATTTATAAAGTGGCTTCGAAAGAGCGTTCTACATATTCTGTTTATAAATTGTATTAGTCTTTTTATACACTTATTTTTCTTATCTTAATTCTTCTAAAATAAATCAATTGAATTAGCATACCTTTAATATTCTTATAAAAACTTCTCCCAATCGATTCCCTTAATCTTAAGCTCTTTCTTAAGAAAATCGTTAAACTTTAAAAATCCTTCTTTAATAGTAGAAATTCTGTGGTTTAATACTTTAATAGACGAATTTAGGAATACTTATTGCTCTATTTCACTTAACGTTTTATAAGTAGTTATAATATCTTTTACTAATCTTAAAGCTTTTCCATTCTATAAAAAGCCACCTTCTAGCATTAGTTTATTGCTAGCGGTATTTATTAACTAGCTGCCTAAGGCAATAACTGACATATTTTTCTTAGGTATGGCCTTTTTACTTAAGCTTAATAGTGCTATAATGAATTATTTATTAGGAATAGGATAATAGAACTTGTAAAAGCTTATTTAAAGCAGATTAATAAGACGGTAAGCTTGTACTAGGAAAGAATTGATAATAGAAGATAGTAGTAGTAGTGTTGCTAGTGCTAGGGTTTAGTAGGATTATAGAAAAGGTAAAAAAAAGTATGATCGTAGTGTAAGGAAAGGTTTATTTATAGAGATGGAATCGTACTAGTGCATAAAGAAAAAGTAGGTATAAAAAGGCTGGAAGTAGGAATAAAAGTAGGGTATAACGTATATAAGGACCTATAATTGGTAAATGACTATTATTAAAGGTAAGGACGATATTTTAAAGGTAAGCATTAGAAAGTTGTATATAAAGGGAATAATTAAAGAATAAATTATATAAAGAGCAAAGTAAATAAAGAATATATATAGAATAGAATAATAGGTTAAGAATAAAGAGATGTAGATATATAAAAAGTAGATAATTTTAAAAAAAATTCAATATCTAATTTGCAATCTCTTTAAATGGTTTTTAAAAGGGATAGATTATAATTCTTTAGATCGAGTTAACTTAATTGTTAGTTCTATCGTTACTTTAAAGTCTTCTTCTCTTATATTAGTTCTTATTTCTTAGCGATTTCTTAACTTTAAGGACCTTTCTTAAAGGATCTTTTATTAGTACCCTTAGATTTGGTAACTAAGGTTCATTTGAATTATCTTATAAGCTTAAGCTAGCTAAGTCTATCCTTACTCGCGGGCTGGGCTCGCAGGTCAGTCTTAGTATTTTTAAGCTTAAGGGTAAAAATAGGAGATTAATTCCTAAATCAGGGTCTAATACTATACTAGCGTCTTAGTTTATCTCTTTTCTGAATTTTCTTATAATAATGCCTTTATTAATTAGTATATTAGGCTCTTAGATAGCATTTACTTTATCGCGCTATCCTTAAGACTTAAGTCTATAAAGAAGCGACTTAGTATTTGTAACATTCGTCTAAGCCTTAATAAGGGCGTTAAAGAGTTTTTAATTATATTCTATAAGGTAGATTTTTAATTTATCTTTATTAAGAAGGAACAACTCCTATACTTTAGTTACGATAAAAGGATCTATTTAAAAGCGCCAACTAATAATAGCTTTAAAGAGGCTGCTATAGTTCTTAAGATGAAAAGCTGCTTTAAAAGGTGCAATAGTTCTACTTATATTAATCTATTAAGGCATTAAAGGTTACTTTAGAGTAAAGATTGAAAAGATAAGATCAGAGATTCGAGTCTTATTTTCTAAAGTATTCTTATCGCAAATAGCTATATAGTTATTGCAAAAGGCTATAAAGCCTTTAATTCTATAAAGTTTATTTAAGCGCATTTTAAGAAGGTGCCCTTGTTTTATTATTACTATAATAGGGTTACTATTATTAGTAATAGGCTATAAGATCTCTTTTTACTTCATTTTTGCAGTTATACAAGCTAGTTGAGATTTTAAGCCGAGTGCTTAGGAAGTCTATCGACTTATCTTTTTCATAAATAGAATGAGTTTTATATTCGATTAAGAGCCGACCTACCTATTAAGGCTTTTAAAAGCTAGCCCTTATCCGATTAGTAGGATTTGATAATTTAAGACTTGCTTTCTAATAAAATTGACTTATAGGCTAGGACTGCAAGTGAAAATCGGAATTTCTTTATTAGTAGCACTTATATCTCTCTTTATTAAAACGACTTAATTATAAAGACTAAGGCTAATTAATTAAGGAGGTTTAGGGTAGGCTATAAGCTAATAGGCTCCTTTACTTTTTGCTATTATAATTAAAAGGTAAAGTTTATAATATATCCAAAGGACTTATTAAGTAAAGCTGAATATTATATTATAAAGAAAATAAGAAGGTATAAAGGTCGTATTATCCATAGGGTAGAAGTGATAAAGGTATATCTCTACTTTTTATCTTATAATAGAAAGGAATATACTTATAAAAGTACTATTATTAGTAGTAAAATTATCAGTTAGAAAGCGGCATCCGAAGGGTTTAGGCATTATAATTAACCCTTCTTTCTCTATTTCCTTTTGCTATTTATTACTTAATAATATCGAAAAGAAAGAATTATTCTATTTAATTAGCTCTAATGCCTTTAAGGCTTTAGGATCAGCCTTGAATTTTATAGCACTTAGAGATGCCTCTATTATTAATAGGTTGGATTTACATATCCTTAAAAAGATAAAGAACTAATTATTAAGGTAGATTAGAAAAAGATCGACATCTTTTACTATATAAAGAAGTTTAAGGTATTTAATAGTTTTATTAATATTAAATCCTTTATAATTAAGACTATAGTAAATCGAAAGAGAGTAATTATAAAGGTTATAAAGTCTTTTTCCTTCGATTCTTACGCTAAGAAGATACTATTAAAAGCGAGTCTTTATTATAAAGGATACTTAAATATTATATCGTTCTTTAAGCTTAAGATTAAGAATAACCGATTAAGGTATATTACTATAATTATAAATATTTTAATTAATAGATTCCTCTTTATATTCTCTTTCTTATAAGATAAAATAGTCTCGCTTAGTATCTAAGAGATTAGGTTCTTGACTTTTATAATTATTAAAGAATTGAGTAATATCTATAGAAGCAAACTTATTTAAAATAAGCTATTAAATCTATCTAACGGCTTTTTTAATTATCTTTAAAGTAGTAAGAATAAGGTCTTCCCTTATATT
>JAENRP010000155.1:82978-100291 GCA_024741835.1 Diplocarpon mali | reverse complement strand
ATTATTATTTATAAACTATATAAATTAATTATTAAAAACTCTTATATAATTCAACTCTATATAGATCTTATAGTTAGATAAAAGATTAATACTTAAGCTAGGTATAAGGAGAACATTTTGCAAAAGGAAAGAAACGCTAGCGACATTTATCTCTACTATACTTATTAAGTCTATATACAACCTTTTACTACTAACTTTAATAAAGCGCCTTTTTATTTTAATAAGCGGGCCTTTAAATAGGTAGGATTTATTAATCATATATACTATATAACTAGTATTACTATACCAGTCGGATTCAAGGATCTTATAAAGATCGGCTTTTAAAACGTAAGCATCTTTATTATAATTATTATCTGAATTATTAAAAGTGGATTTAAGTTCAAATAACCTACTGTGGTGCGGTCGGCTGGAGGGCCTTTATTGGGTCGCTCAGGAGGCTCGCAGAAGTAGGAGAAGATGATTGATTGTATTATTATCTAATATATATATAGTAAGGAGACTTTAGAAAGAAAAGGGAGAGTCTATAACTAAGCAAAGTCATATAGAAGGTCTTTAGAATAAGTAGAGACTCCGCCTATTCTATATAATATACCCCTTAGTTAGGCGATGCTCTTAGAATCGCTTAGTTATATAGATAAAATAAAGGAAAGAATAGCAGTTATAAAGAAAAGAGGCTCTATCTTATATACTACTCCTTTAAAGGTTATTCCTTTTAAAATAAGAAGGGTTGCTATAGGTAATAAGCGCGCTTAAGAATCTTCGCAATTCTATGCTAGTGCTTTATTAGGCTTCTTATAAAGTATTTCTATTATAGAGGTTCTCCTTCCCTTCTTTTAAAAATAACCTTCCTTTATTATTTAAAATATTATCTTTATATTAATAATTTTTAAATATAGAAGGAACTCCTACTTATCGCAGCCTTAGCCGCCCTTATAAAGTAAGACCCTTAGAGTCCCTATACCCTACGTTATACTAACTTTGCGCTAGGTTGCTAGCGCTCTCTTAAGAGCTGCAACCCTAGCGCGATTATCCTAGCGCCTGCTAAGCAATAAGCTACTGCCTCCGTCGCCCCTGCCGCCGCTGCTGCTTCTGCTGCTGCTGCTACTACTTAAGAGCCCTGCCCCTGCTATACGCTATATGCCTAAGCCTATAATAAAGCGCGACGATATATATATGTACTATATTATACGCAAGAGTACTGGCAATCTCGATTATCGGTACTTTAATAGTACCTTCGGTACGCGTTGCGTTTATTATATAGTACTAAGCAATAGCTGCTAGCAGGCCAGCGGACCTTTCCTCGCCTTTTAAAAGGCTATTGTATTGGCCCGCGCCTGCGGTGCCTTTAAAGAGGAGGTAGTACTACTACTTAATATAATAAAGGGTGCGCTTTAGAGCTTCTATAGTACATCTTATTAAGTCTTATTAAGTTCTAGGCTGATTTTAAAAGATAGGAGCAATCGAACCCTAGTGCTAAAAGGGCCTACTACTCCTGCGAGTAGTAGTATCGCTGCCTCTCTTGCTCTTAGCGTACCGTTTCCGTTCGCTCTTAGCCCCTCCGGCTCGGACCCGTTTGCCCCTATTATCGCTGCTACCGCTCCTATCCCCTTTGCCTCTACTATTGCCGCTGCTACTATAGTCTCCTCCTTTATCTCCCTAGCCCCTATCGCTGCTATACCCGTCCTCGCCCCTGCTGCCTTCGCTCCTATCGCCCTTGCCGCACCCCCTGCCTTCGCCCCTGCTATCGCTAGTATGTTCGCCAGCGGGCCTCTGGCCGAGGGAGTGCTAGTAGGCCTCTCTTAGAAGGAGATCCGTATAGAGCTCTTAGCTATAGTGTCCCAGCTCCTAGCCCTAGCTAGGAGAATCTAAAAGAGGGTTGCGCCTTATAATAGCGGCTTAGGAATGTTACCTATTTTGTATTTTTAGAAAAGGAGAAGCTTTTGCGATATGCTTTATAAGAGAAAATAAATAAACGTAACTATAAGACAGTAAAAGCTTATAAATATAAGTCTCTTAGTAATAAATGACTACTTACTGTAAAGACCTGAGAGGGATAGGTCTTGTGACATATATTATATAATTGGCGTAGGATAATAGGAAGATAAAAGGGCCATCTTCTATATATAGAGATAGCGCGTATCGCTATAGTACTAAATATACCTTATACTTAGGACTTATTCCTAATATCTTGTCTAAAAGAGCCTACTTATAGTGCTTCCTCCTCTTATTTTTAAGTCTTCCCTTAGGCCTATTCTTATATTATCTCCCTTCTGTTTTATATTAGTAACTTACGCAAGGACCGATTTCTTAAGATTTCCGTCTTTATATAACCTTATTGATCTCTTAGTTTATAGATAAGAGACCGGCCTTTTGAAAAATACATCTTCGAAACACTTATAGCATTTTGATTAACTTTAAAACCCTTATCCTTAATCGCTTAATTACTTAAAACTGTCGATTTTCGTTTAGCAACTATTAATAACTTTAGATTTTCCCTTTTTAGCTCTACTTTAAAAATCCCTATTTTCTTCTTTAACTCTGAGATTTTCGGAATTTTCGGCTTCTTAGTATGAAAAGTTTAGCGAATCCTATAATAGCAATCTCAAATAGTAGTAGTTTCGAATACTTAAGTAATACTAAGCGCAAACTCCAATTAGAAGTACCTCCTTAGAATCTTTAGAAATCCGAATCTGATAATTCAGCCGCCTTAGCTTAATAGAACTTTAAAAACTGCTTTAAAATCGTCTTTAAAGACCCCTTTTCTCTAAGGACTAATAGGAATTGGCCTAAAGGCTAAGAAGAATCTTAAATATAAACCTTATTTTAGAAATTAGTCCTTAATTAAGTAAACCTTATCTTATTACGATTAGTTATAATACTTCTATTAGCTATTTAATACCTACTTAGAATCTCTTAATAAACTTAGATTAAACTTTTAATAGAATTCGGAATTCTACTCTTAGGCTTAGCCTATAAGTAAGAGGATAAAAAGACATCTTTAAATAACTTAAGATTGCTACCTACTTTTTTAATATTAATATTAGAAAATATTAAAAATAATAATAATTTTAAACTTTTTACTAACCCTTTATTTAAATCTTTTTAAACTTATCCTAATCACTCTAAGATTGACTTAGATTTTAAACGTTCTTTAAGCCCTTTTAAATTTCGAAGTACTCCTTTTAATAATCAATCTTATAATATTAAAGCTTCCCCTTTACCCCTTATAGATTCTATTAACTTAGACGTTTAATATAAAACGATAATAGCCGCATTTAAGGCTATTATTAATCACTTTCCCTTCTTTAGTTCCCTTCGCGCTCCTTACTTTATAGGCGCTAATATTACTAATTT
The DNA here is from genome assembly GCA_024741835.1 of Diplocarpon mali. Classification (NCBI taxonomy): domain Eukaryota; kingdom Fungi; phylum Ascomycota; class Leotiomycetes; order Helotiales; family Drepanopezizaceae; genus Diplocarpon; species Diplocarpon mali. The sequence continues at coordinate 96,937 of JAENRP010000155.1, read as the reverse complement.
CCTTAAATAATATAAGGAAACTTATTACAATTTTAATATTATATAAGAAGATATGATTTCTCGACTTCCTTACTATTATAATTATATAAGTAAGGATATTATCAAGTCCTTTTCTAAATGGAAAACTTATAGTTTATAGGAACTCCTTATTAAGGCCCTTAAATCTGAATTCTGCGAATTCGATAGATAGTAGATTCGCAATACCCTAGCTTTCTTAAAGGAATTTGTTTTAATTACTTATACTCTTAAGGAACTTAAGAACTACTATTAGACTTTTACTTATATATCGAATACCTTGATTAGCTAGAAAATACTTAGCGAAGTTGAAAGAGGCCGCCTTTTCTTACTCAGATTACCTACTGGCCTTTGAAATAAGATTATTAAGCATTTTAAAATTAATAAGCAAGACCTTATAACCTTTGCCTTATTTAAGGAATTCTTAGCCTTTGCTTTAAAATCAGATCTTAGTAAAAGAACTATTAATACTATAGAGTAGGAAAAAGCCCCTACTCCCTTTTATACTAAAGACCTTAAGAGCTTAGTCTAAGAATACTCGAAAGCTCTAGAAGTTATAAAGGAGGCAAAGAAGAACCTAGTAGTCATACCTTTCACTTGCAGGCCCGACCTAGGAGTAAGATCTAACCTTAGAATTAAGGAACTTAAGACCTAATTTGCAGAACTCCGAATTTAAAGCTTAGAAATTAAGATTAATAATCTCTTATAGGAAAAATAGCATATTCTTTAATTTAGTAATAGATAAAACTCAGCTATTATAAGCCAACTTAATAGTTCCTATTACCAGACTCCTACTTCTTATCATTCGGAATAACCAGCTAATATAAGAATGCAATAGCTAGCTAAGGAAGGAGGAATTGATCCTAATTAGCACTTTGCTAATATTAATGCTATAGGGTACTAAGGAAATAGCAATAGAAGACGATTAATTTGCAACTTTTGCAATAATAAAGAACTTAACTGCACTCTATATAAGTACTATAACAATTGCCCTCTTTTCCTTCGTTTTATTAATATTAAGGTTATATATATTAATAAGTATGGGATGCTTTGCATTAGAGATCCTAAGTTAGAAGCTATCCCTATTAAAAAGTACTAGAATCACTTATAGTTATAGACTATTCAAATAATAATATATAGTATAAAATAGGATAAGAATTTAATTAAATAATAGCGTATTATAGATATAAATGCTAAAATTCTAACTTATATATATATAGGTCCAATTAGCAACCTACCTAAAGGAGTTCTTAAGGACTTAGCTTTTGATCAAATAGCTATAGAAGTTAAAGGTATCTCTATCTTAAGATAGGTTAATAATAATATATCTGTTAATATTAATATTGCTTTTGTATTTAGAAACCCTTAGAATACTTAGCGTCTTTTTAAATCTACTACTCCTTTAATACTAATAAAACCAGTTAAAGTCTAGAAATCAATATATGCAACTTAAGAATCTTAATATAGAGTCCAAATATTAAAAGATACCTAATAATCTAAAACCGTAGTAGATAAGGATAAAGCCGATATAGTAAACGAATTGATTAGAGATATAATAGATAAAGATAGCTTTAAATTTAAAGATTAAGAAGTTAAAGTTATTATATAGACCTTTAACCTTAAGTAAAAGAGATAGATATTAAAGTAGGAAAAATTCATTAACAAATATACTAGTTTAACTATAATAAAGAAAGCTATAGAGAATATCATAGCCTAGCAAATTAACCTTATATTCAAAGACCTATTTAGTTTAATTAAATGCTTTAATAAAGTGCTAGGAAAGCATATCCTAGTTGCCTTTAAAGATTTGAATAATAATACGGAAATGGAAATTGTAATATAAAAGAACTTTAAGAAGCACTTAGCCTTAATTAAATGCCTTTAGATTGCAAAAGATAAAGGAACCTAAAGGTATTATAATATTATAGTAATAGCTTTAATATCTTAGAATATCAATTGAAATTATTTAGCAATTTCGATAAAAAGCCTTATTATTATTTACTTTATAAAAGAATTAGTTAAAGCAAAGGCTTTAATCGATTATAGTTTAAAAGTTAATATAATAATTAGAAAAGTGGCAGAAATAGCTTAATTAATAATTATTAGCAATTGACTCCTTATTTATTCGACTATCTCTAGATCGAAATACAATTTTAATAAATAGGTGAAAAACGTAAAGGTTAAGGTTAAAGGAATTGTTAATTATACTAACTTTTTAATAATAGAGAATTCTTCAAATAATATTCTTTTAAAAATGCTCTTTATTTTAAAATCTCAGCTAATATTTAACTATCTTAGAGATAATCTTATAAAAGCTAGTCTTTAAAATATAGATCGATCTTTAAAAGGATAAATAGTTATCGCAAGAGATATAGCCGAATTTTAAAATAAGGTTTCGGAAAATGATTAGCTAGTATAAGGGCTAGGCTTAATGCTAGTAAAGGAAGGCACTTAGCAAGGAGTTATAGTAAAAGAAAGGTAAGTTTATCAATTTTGAATAATAATGATTTAACTTATAGTCTTAGATTAAGAGTCAAATCTAGAATTTTAAAAAATAGTACAATTAGCGTTTTATTAGCTTAATAATTAAGAAAAAAGAAAAATAAGGTAAAAAAGAGAGTTCGTTTTACAAATTTTAATAATTTACTAATTATTTTAAAAAACCTAAAAACCACTTATAAACCGGACCTATAAGTGAAAAATAATAAAATTACTAATAACATTTCCATTTATACACTTTAAATTAATAACTTAAAAAATCTTTTATTTATTTTTAAAAAGGAAAATTCAAACTATTTTATAAGATTTAATAAAAAAGGAAAGAAGTAGAGAAGTATAATACTAGCTAATATTCGAATTATATATAAAAGCAAGGCTGATAAAGTACAACTGGTAAATTAAGGAATCTCTAACGGCTTAAAGCCTAAAGGACTAGATGATTAGTTTAAATAAGATAAAAAGCTTCGACCTTTAAAGCTAAGTGGCAAATTCGACAAATTTATTATAGGTAGATTTTCTAATAAACCTATCGGATATCGGCTAATAAAAGAACATTTCGATATGCTAAAAATTAGAAAAGACTTAATAGAATAAGAACGCAAACTACTTTATAAAACCTTAATAAATCGAAAGGATACCTTAGCTTTTAATTAAATAGAACTTAGCCAGATTTAAAAAGAGGTTATACCTTATATTAAAATTAAGATAATACCCTATAAAGCCTAATAAGAGAAAACATTCAAGGTCCTTAAAGCTCTTTAAGAAAAGGTAATCGAAATATTAAAGGATAGGCTAAAGCAAGGTATTCTTGAGTTCTATAATAGCCCTTATAAGAATAAATGGTTCTTAGTTGCTAAAAAGGAGATAGGAACTTATAAATTAATAATAGTAGTAGTAGAAATGAACTAAGTAACTATTAAAGACGCTAACGTTCCTCCGAATATAAATGAGTTTTTAAATAAATTCATAGGATTAACCTACAGCTCTCTTATTAACTTTTTCTTTAAATATAACTAATTTATTCTTAATATTAAATCAAGAGATATAATAGCAATTCAAACCCCTTTTAAGCTACTTCAAATAATAAGATTACCTTAAGGAATTATAAATTCGATTGCTTAATTTATTTAAATAATCTATAAGATACTAGTAGATTATATACCTAATATTACGCTCCCTTATATAGATAATATAAGAGTAAAAGGATTAAGATCATTTTATAACTATAAAGAAGTTCTCCTTAGAATATAGTAATTTATAATAGAATACATTTAGAACTTAAACTAAGTACTTATATAATTCGAAAGGGCAAGAGTAATAGTTGGTCCGAAGTTATAATACTATCTTCTATTAATAGAAATTATTAATTTCATTACTAATTCTAATGGCCGAAGTCCTTAAAGGGCTAAAGTACTTAAAATCGATAAATGGAAAAGGTATAATAATATGGCAAAAGCTTGCGCGTTTATTAGCATTATAATATACTATCGCATTTAAATTAAGGATTTCGCTAAAAAGGCAGCACCTATTTACTCCTTGTTTTAAAAAGGGGCTGAGTTTTAATAGGAGGAACCTTAAATAAAGGCTATAAAACAACTAAAGCAAGCGTTGCTTAAGGCGTTATATCTGATTAAAATAGACTATAGAGCCGACGCTAGGCCAATTATACTAATAGTTAATATAAGCTTAATCAAATAGGGTGCTATCCTTTAATAAGCTAATAATTAATAGAAAAGATATCTAGCTTGCTTTGAAAGTGGTCTTTAGAATCTAGTAAAGATAAAGTATAATACTATTAAATAGGAATATAAAGGCGCCTTAAAGGCGATAAAAAAGATAAGAAGCGACCTCTATAATACTTACTTCATCTTTGAAATTAATGCTAAAGTGCTAATAGAACAATTAAATAGAGTTGCAAGCGACCTACTAAGAGCCTTACTAATAAAATGGATTGCTTAAATAAGACTAATAGACTTTAAAGTTAAATATATTTTAAGAATAAAAAACACTACTGCTAATAGCCTTTTAAAAAGAACTCGGCCCTACCCCTTTAATTTAATTAAAAAAGATAAAATAGATATTAATAAGTAAGTAGAAAACGAAGTTAATTATCTATTAATATATCGTCTTAAAGGGACTCGACTCGCAAGCCTAGCCTATGAGTTAAATAAGAGAATTTTATTACCTAACTACTTAAGTGACTTTAAAGAAATCGCAAAGTTTTTAATTATACTTAAATGATTAAAGACAGTTGCTTCTAAAGATTTTCAGAAATTCAAAGCTAAAGCTCTAATTTATCTAATATAAGGAAGACAATTATTTAAAAGGAGCGATAACTTATTCCTTATACGACTCTACTTAAATAATAAAAAACTAAAGGCTAAGGCTATCTAAGATATTTATAAGGAAACTAGCTATTAAGGAGCTAAGTCTACCTACTACCGACTCTTAAGGAAATTCTTTTAAAAGGGTTCTTTTAAAGACTATAAAGCCTTTATGAAAAGTTGCGTCCCCTATTAGAAATAAAAACCTAATTATAAAGAGAATCCCCTATTCCTAACCTGGCTATTAGGCCTTTTTTATAAAGTTAGTCTTAATATTATATAAGTACTAATAACTGAAAATGGGATTATATATTTTATTCTAATAAAGGAAGACCTATTAAGATAGCCTAAAGGACGACCTTTAAGATCTGCTAACTCTGAATCTATTGTAAAGTTCCTTTAAAAAGACGTAGTCTATTGCTATAGACTTTTTAGCAGACTAACTATTAATAGAGGCCTTGAAAATAAAGGAGTAGTTAAAGCTTTTTTACGAAAATATAATATTAAGCGGGTTTAAATCTTAGCGTATAACTCAAAAGCTAATAAAGTAGTAAAGCGAAGATATTACAACATTCTTAATAGGCTATTTAAAGTTACTTATAAAAGATTTAAAAATTAAATAAAACACTTTTATAAAATAATCTTCGCTTATTGAATAATAATCTATAAACCGACTGGAGTTATACTATTTTTCCTTATTTATAGTAGAGAGGCATAGCTCCCTTTTAAATCCTAATAGCCTATTTAGAGATTATTCAACTATAGTTAAATTTAGAACCGTTCCGATTTACTTATAATAAGATGCTAATAACTTAAGCTTTAAGATATAAATATAAAGGAAATCATTTTATAAAAGAAATGATATTAAGAAAAAGCTAAGGAAGCATAGGCTGCTTCTAAAGTACTTAAAACGCACCCTATTTAAAAAGATAATCTTATCCTAGTTTATAATATTATAAGAAGTATTAATATATTAATAGATACTAAACTTAACTATTAATAGCTTAGTCTATTTAAGGTTAAATCTAAGTAGAAAGAAAAGGGATACTATTCTCTTTAGGAACTTAATAGAGTTGATATTAAAGGAATATTCGCAGCCAACTGACTAAAGCGCTTTTATTAATACAACTAGACCTTATTCCTTTTAAAAGACAAATTAGAAATTAATATAACCTCCGAATCTTCTATAAGAACTAATAGTAATATAAGCAATTTTAAACCCTCGGACGAAGACTAAGATTTTTTCAACTTAACCTATAAGCCGGTCCCGCGAGTAAAGAATATTAAAATACTTAATTAATCGCAACCTTAAGTTATTATTCTTAAAATATCCGAAGAATATAAGTAGGAATACTAAACGATTTCTTAACTTATCAATTGTCCTACCTTCCTTTAATCCTTATTTTTACATTTTTAGCAAAGTCGCCTCCTTTATTATTTAAGATATAGATCTTTTAAGATCACTTTAAATTCTTACCTACTTTAACTTATTTTATATTCTTAATATTAGCCTTTAATTATAGCATTCCTATTACTTTCCTTAAATAATAAATAAAAGTCTAATTTCCTTAATATATATATATAGTAAACCTATTGCAGCTTATATGCCCTTTTAATTCTTATATCCTATTGAAATCTCTTATTTATACTCCCTATCTTTTATAAGCAATATGCCTTTAAAGAACTTATAAATGGTTTTATCTACTGTAATAAAGGATAAATAAGCACTAATTACAAACTTCTCTTAAGACGGCAGAATCATTGCATTATTAAAGAGCTTTAAATCGACCTACGCAGCCTTAGGAGATATAGAGTAATAAAAACTCCTTTTAGCTTATGCGAATACTATTAATAACCTTTTAACCTAAGTGGCCCTTGGAATTCTCTAATTTGATAACTTCCTAACTGAAGAATTAAGACTAAAGGGAATCTTTAAAGAGGAATTCTTAGCTAACGCAGATCAATATATAACCTTGGCTAATACTTTTAAAACAGACTAAGATAAAAGAGAAGAATCTATTTAATAACTAGATAATTTAGCTACTAATAAAAGAGGACTCCTATTTTATTTACGCTTCTTAACAAATATTAATTTTAATAATAGAAGATAAGTATTATTAAAAATTCTTAAGGAAAATACTCTTACTGCCAGAGCTATTTAGATTCTTAATTTCTTTATTATTTAAGAAGGAGTAGTAAAATTCTAAGGCAATCGAATTCGCAATCGCAGATTTATAGGTCTATCTAATATAGTACTTATAGTAGCTGATAGGGCTATAAAAAGATCAAATTAGGCTATAGATATTACCCTACCTAATAGTACTATTATTAATATACTAAGGCTTTACGCTTCTGCTTATAGTTTACTTATTTTAAAAGAGAACTAGACTCTTATAATAAAGTTTAAATGAGATTTCTTTAATAATAAAGAAGGGAATTAGTTATTTATAATTAAGCCTGCCTTAAAATTCGCTTTTTAGCTTAAAGATATAATAAGTGCTAATCTATATAATTTGACTTGCAATCTTAGATTAAGAGTTAGAAATAAGAATTTTAAAACTAGACTTAACTTACCTCTTATTAAAATGATTTTAAAAACCGCTATCGAATAAACTGCCTAAACGCTTAGCGCAGCTTCTTTAAAGTTTTTAAAATCTTCAAAGGACTCTCCTTTAGCTAAACGACCTATTTTAACTCGACCTTTAAAAAGGATAAATCGTTTAATAACTACCTTAGCTAATTTGCAATTTGAAACCAAAGGATTGCGCGCTCGCTTAAACTCCTTTTTTAATAATTTAAAGGAGCTAGTTCTTGACTTCTTTATATTTATATATAACTATTTTAGAAACGATAAGGTAGGGGAAGACCCTATTCCTATTACTTTAAAGATAACTAAGAGAGCTATTAAATAGATTTAATAGCTTATCCTAGACGAGTTCGCCCTTATAGATATTATTTAATTCTTTAATAATTATAAAAATCAAGAACTTAATCTCTTAGATACTAAGCGAGACTATTTTATCTTATAAGAAAGAAAATGCAAAAAGGAATCTATTAATTAGGATATTTATAATTATAGCAATATACCTTAATCAGTTATTCTCAACCTTAAGCTTAAAGAATGATATAATATTCAAGTATCCTTTATAATAAAAACTTACTTTTAATAGTATCTTCCTAGCGTAAGAATCGAAGGGAAAAGACTTTGCGACCTTTATATTCGCTCTCTTTCGATTTACTATAGTCTTAATTATAAAGGATTTAATATTAATAAAACTATTAAATACTTCGAACTTCTCTATATAGTAGAAGATATCGATCTTTTTCTAATCTACTTTAATAATCAATTCTTTATCTTTTCAAAGATACGCAAATCTAACCTATTAATAATAGAAGCATCTTTAAGTACTATAAAATTCAAAGCTGATCCTAAAGCCTTAAAAGTATTAGAGCCGATTAAATAGAACAATTCCTTCTTATTGATATTATTAAGTAATAAATAGCAAGAGGAAATAGAGGAAGAAGGGTCAATTATAATACCTAAACCCTTCGGATACCGCTTCTTAACCGACAATTTTACTACTAATAATAGTGCTTTTATAAGTATATTCCTTTCTATTATAAGATAAGAAGTAAAGATATATCTTTATTACTTCTACCCTATAGATAGCGCGACCTTTATACCTTCTTATTTTCTTTATAATATGATATTTAGTCTTATTTAATAAGTCCTTCAAATATACTATAGACTTTACCTCTCAGCTATAATAGTAAAAAGTAGAAGAACCTATTAACTTATAGCCTACTTCGAACTTCCTTAATTAATTGGCCTTAGTCTTTATAATTAAGTCGTTTTAATAAAGAGAGATATAAGTATTACTAATAAAGAAATTCCGATTTTCACTCGCGGTCCTAGCCTATAAGTCAATTTTATTAGAAAGTAAGTCTTAGATTATTAAATCCTATCGATCGGATAAAGGCCAGCTTTTAAAAGCCTTAATAAGTAGGTCGGCTTTTAATTAAATATAAAACTCACTCTATCTATAAAGAAGATAAGTCGATAGACTTCTTAAGCACTTAGTTTAAAATCTCAACTAGCTTAAATAATTGTAAAATTAAAGCAAAAGGAGATCTTGCAACCTATTACTAATAATAGCAATTCAATTATAGTAATAATAAAATAAAGATACCTTCTTAAAATGCTTTCGGACAATTCTTATAAGATTAATAGTTTTATAGCCTTTTGCAATAACTATATAGCCGTCTGCGATAAGAATACTTTAGAAAATAAGACTCGAATCTCCGATCTTATCTTTTTAATCTTTGCTTTAAAGCAACCTCTAGTACCTCGATAGATTAACGCAAGTAGAACTACTATACCTTTTAAAGCAGCTTTTCATCTTAAAAACTGCAGCAGCCTCTTTAAAACTATTATTAGTCGACGCTCTTAAGCGGATCTATCGGTTATAATTGAAGTATAGGAGTTATTTCTTCTTAATAAAGACGAATTGAAAATCCACCTTATAGAATATAATCAAAAGCTATTTAACGCCCTTATTAAGGCCTAGACAAATATTATAAATACTAAGTCGCTTCTTTATAGACTTAAGTCTTAAAGATAATATAATAAAGTAAATGCTATCTAAAAGCCTAATATACTAATTGATAAAGGCATTATTATAAAAAGATTTAGAAAAGGGACGAACTAAGATGCTAGTATAGTATTAGATCCTGATTTGGAAACTAATCTCCTATTTTTACCCTTAAGCTTAGAAACGCTAAGACTAACCCGCGAGCCTAGCCTGCGAGTAAAGATGGACTCAGCTAGCTTAAGCCTATAAGATAGTTCGGATGAACCTTAGTTACTAAATCTAAGGGTACTAATAAAAGATCCTTTAAAAGAGGTCCCTAAAGTTAAGAAATCGCTAAGAAATGAAAACTAATATAAGAGAAGAAGACTCTAAAGTAATAATAGAACTGATAATTGAGTTGATTCGATTTAAAGAATTATAATCTACCCCCTTTGAAAACTATTTAAAGAGATTGCGAATTAGATATTGAATTTTTTTTAGGATTATCTACTTTCTATATACCTATACCTTTTTATTCTTAACCTATTATTCCATTCTATATATATTCTTTATTTACTTTACTCTTTATATAATTTATTCTTTAATTATTCCCTTTATATACAACTTTCTAACGCTTACCTTTAAAATGTCATCCTTACCTTTAATAATTATCATTTACTAATTATAAGTCCTTATATGCGTTATACCCTACTTTTGTTCCTACTTCTAGCCTCTTTATACCCACTTTTCCTTTATATACTAGTATAGTTCCTATCTCTATAAATAAATCTCTCCCTATATTATAATTATACCTTTTTTTACCTTTTCTATAATCCTACTAAACCCTAGTACTAGTACTAATAGCACTACTACTATTATCTTTCTATTATTAATCTTTTCTAATATAAGCCTCCTATATTATTAATCTTTCTTAAATAATCATCTCTTCATTTGGAACTACCCCCCTCCTATTAAATAATTCATTATAGCACTACTAACTATAAGTAAAAAGGCCATACCTAAGAAGAATATATCGGTTATTACCTTAGGTAGCAAGTCCTTAAGCACTATTAATAATAAACTAATATTAAAGGGAGGGTTTTTATAAGATAGTAAATCACTAAGATTATTAAAAGATATTATAACTACCTATAGAACGTTAGGTGAAATAGAATAATAAGTATTCTTAAATTCTTCTATTAAAGTATTAAACTATAGAATTTCTACTATTAAAGAGGGGTTCTTAAGCTTTAATAATTTTCTTAAGGGAGAGCTTAAGGTTAAAGGAATTGATTATAAAAAGTTTTTATAAGAGTATTAAGGTTACTTTATATTAATGGATTTATTTTAAAGAAACTGAGATAAAAAGAATAAGGGTATGAAAAGATTGCTACAGTTTATAGGTAGCACTTATAGTACCCTCTTCTAAACCTACTTTATAACTGATATTACTGCTAATAACGCCTTATAAGGACTAGGCAAGATTTTTAAAATATACTAACTAATGGCAAAGGCTATATAGGTATTAAATTATTTCACTATCTAAGAAGGCATAAAGAAACTCTAAGGTAATAATATAAGAGGTAGAAAATTTATTAGGTTTTTAAGTACTATTATATACTTTACTATTCAGACTATAAAAGACGATCTAATATAGTATGATAATCTGGCCCTTCTTAATTAGACAATTTTAAATACCCTTAGCCTATAATAATTATAATATAGTCTATTTATTATAAAAGAAAAGATAATCTATCTTGCTAAGTATATTATAAACTATTTTAATAATAAAATAGAAAGATAGGAATTTATAATTCCTACTGCTTAGAAAATGCTACTACTTCTAATAGAACTAACTGATAAAGAAAATTTGACTCGTAGGCCTGGCCTATAAGTGGAATTAGTATATAATAAAGAAGTCCTTAAATATAAAGTACATATAATACTAGAAATACAAACTGCTAACTATTATAATTCCGAATTATTAGACTTAGATAAGTTTGAATCACTATCCTTAGAAATGCCTAAAATACTTTAAATACTAGTAGTAAATAAATTGAGTCGCAGGCCTGGCCTATAGGTTAGCGCATATAATATTATAAACTTAAAAGAAGATTTATTAAATAAAGAAGGAAGCACTATTACTAATATCTTAGAAATTTTTAATAATATTAAGAAAGATATTGCGGATATTATGCAATCTTTCCCTAAGGACTTACAAAAGTTTATTTTAAAATTCTATAAGTCTATAATAAAGCGTTTAAAAAAGGAAAACCGAGGAGAAGTTTTATTAGTATAAGAAGCAATAGCAAAAGCTGTTAAATAGATTATAAAGCTATAATAAGATAAGTTTTCGGCAGATAATATTATATAGTTTTTCATCGACTATAAGAAGTTAAAAGGTAATTACTATATTCTTAAAGAAAAGATAGAGGATAATATAATAATTATTTCTATAGAATGCTATAGAGTCCCCTTTAATATTAAGATAATACTATAGTATAGCGACAGATTCAAGATTATAATAACGCTAGAAATAAAGATACAATTAAGTAGATTTATAATAGGAATATTCGAAGACTTTAGTTTTGAAAAATTTTATACTCTTTATAAACGATAATATATATAATACTATAGATTGGTAATATCGTCTTTAACTAATGAACAAGTCTCTTTTAATATATACAAATTCTATACTACACCTAACCCGACTTTATTCTTATTATATCCCGGAAATCATACAATTATAGCCAGTAGTAGTAAAATAGCTAACTAAATTAAGAAAGATATATTATTAGGTTTTGCAAAATTTAAAGTAGCACCTAAGGCTTTAAAATTGTTCTATAATATCTCCTAAACCCCTACTTAGTATAAGTCTATACTAACCTCGGACGATTTTATATTACTCTATAGCAAAGGTTTTTTAAATATGCTTAAACTGTTTAATTGCGCATTCTTAAGCGTAGTGCGTATATAAGACTATAGTATTTATAGGAAGAGTTCGTTTATGACTTTAGTATAAGAAGAGGTAATAATATATAGATATTATTTCTACCCCTTAGATAAGAAATCATCGCCCCCTTTTACCTTTCTTTATAATATAACGTATAGTCTAATATAATAGACTTTGCGAATGCATTATAAATTGTATTTAAAAGCACTATTAACTTGCTATAATTCTTTATATAAGCTAGTAGCCTACCTTAAACTAATATAGTTTATAAGAATTGACTACTATATAATAGTAGTATCAATTAAGATTAATACTAATACAAGATTCGTTAGATTAACTCTTAGGCCAAGCTCGCAGGTCGCTACACTTAATAATAGAACCCTTAACTACTATATAATTCCAGCTATTAAACGATCGATAAGGCAATTTGCTATATAGCAAAAGTCTTATAAGTTATCTACTCTTATACCTTACTATCTTAAAAACGCGCAGTAGATTTCCTTAAACCTAGTATAAAAGGCGGTATAATAGAAAGAATTGAATACTAAAGAAAAGACTCTCTTAAACGAGTATATCTCTAATAAAACCACGCCTTTTTTTATATTTATAAGATAAGGAACATTTGTTAACCTTAAGTCGAATCGGGAACTAGGTAAAGGAGGGTTTCTAACAATTAATAATAATTATACTAAAGTCGTTAGGAACGAAGCTCTTAAGAACGGAATAGACTTAAATGATTTCTTAATTAATGCTATTAATATAAAGCGACTTAGAATAGCCAAATGGAGTATTATAAGAGAATTATCTACCAAATTTCAAATAACGCTCTATATAATAAAAGGTGGCCTATTATCAGATGCTCTTATAAGAAGACGACTATAGAATAATCTATTAGTAGTAATAACTATAAAGGATTTATTTGCAAAAGATATATCTTAGCTAATAATATATCTAAAGAAGTATAAATAAGAACTTTTTAAAGATTTTGCTAATACTTAGAAGCTAGTTTAATAATTAGAGCTATAGTTATATAGCAATAAGTCTTAGATAAAGACTAAAGATATAAATAATAATATCAAAGCTAATAATATAATTAATAAGACGATTCTATTTAAGAAGTATAGCGCTAAGAAACCCTATGCAAAGACACCTGATATAATTCCTAGGCCTAGCCTACAACTTAATCTGGCAAAGGGTAAGGCTAAGGAAGTAGTATCTATAGAATCTCCTGCCTCCCCTTCTTCTATTACCGACAATTCCCTTAAGGATAATAATAATAATAATAATAATAATAATACTATATAAGTCTCTCTTCCTATTAGTAGAAGCTACTAAAGTATACTAGTATTTGCCCAAACTACTAAGGCCTTTGTAATACTAAGACCTATCTTATCGGATACTAATAGCAATACTATAAGAAGAAGTAGTCGTTCTATAAAGAGAGTATTATCTGGCGATAGTTCTCCCTATCCTTTAAAGAGAACTAAGGAAAACTAATACCTAAGTTAGTTCTATTTTAATTGTTTTTACGATTCTATAGCCTATTTATTTGTTTTACTAGTTTCGTTTTCTAACTCCTAGGCCCGGCCTATAGGTA
>JAENRP010000155.1:0-82920 GCA_024741835.1 Diplocarpon mali | reverse complement strand
CTCTTCTTTTTTTTCTTTTACTTTTAATAATAATATAGCCTTAGTTTAGGTTTTTTTTAAAATATTAGTTTTCTTATACTTAAAGTTTGCTAATAATTGATATGCTATTACCTTAACCTATATTGTTTTATATTCTTTACTAATAGTAGTAAAGGCTACTACTTTTATTATTTAGGATATATATAAAGACTTAAGAGGGATAGGTCTTATAATATATATCATATGATCGGCGTAGGACGATAAGAGGATAAAAGGGCCATCTTCTATATATAGAGACAGCGCGTATTGCTATAGTATTAAATATACCCTATACTTAGGACTTATTCCTAACATCTTATCTAAGAGAGCCTGCTTATGGTGCTTCCTCCTCTTGTTTTTAGGTCTTCCCTTAGGCCTATTCTTGTGTTGTCTCCCCTCTGTTTTATATTACTAGCGAGTGCAAGTTATTAAACGATTGTTTAAAAGCTTTAAAGGTTTAATAAACGAACGAAGCTTTTAAACTTCTGGCGGTTTAGGTTTTTAGTAAGCTTATCTATATGCATTTCCCTAGTAGGGAGGTAGATTATCTAAAAGCTTCCTCTTTAATACTTTTAATAGATTTATATATTATTGATTTTAATATATTAAAGGCTTATCTTAATCTTCTTATTCTTTATAACAATTAGCCGAATCGTTTATTAGTTATTATAATATATATTCTATTTAAAGAGGGAGTCTATGCGAATCTCCTTAAAGAGGCGTTTTATAGCTATTATCTCCTTTATAATAAAAATTATACTATAGAGTTCTACTTTAGTAAAAGAGAGTGTAATAGTTGCTTAGCGATTCGCTTTCTAAATAATCAGTCCTTTAAATAGGAAGAAGACGTATCCTTAAGAGGATCTGCAGGTCTTTTAATTATCTTTAAAAGAAGCATTTAAAGACGCGACCAATTGGTATTCCTTAGCCTTAAAGCTATAGGCAATTCCTAAGAAGCGCGTACTATATAGGTATCGAAGCGTCTAGTCCGCGGCTAAGAGGTGCTTAAAGCTTAGATTAGTTAGGAAGAAAGATAATTAGAAGGCTGCAAACGCAACGTCTAGGCGTATTATAATTGCCATATAGAGAATAGAGCCTATTTTCTCTTAGTACTCCTTTACCTTTTCTAAGGAAGCTTGCCTTAAGTTCTTAATAAACTCCTTCTTTAATAGTAGAGTATTAGGCACTCTCCTTATATTAGCTTCGAACTTTTAAGCAATCTTCTTAATATAGGTATTATAAACTAAGAAGATCCTCTTTACCTTCTTATCTTAAATAATCCTTACTTTAAGGAACTAGGAGATATCTCCTATAATAGTAAGCTTATATGCCCTCTTTAGGTCTTTAATTAAATGAGTCGCTTGATCTAGGTTAAAGGCCTTATATAACACTTGAATATTATTAATATAAAACGCTATAAAGACTATATGATCCTTTATTATAAAAATATAAGGCTCCTCGCTTAATAGCTCGAGTTGAAGGCCCTTAAGCGTTCTTATAAAGTTCCTATACTATAGTACCAGAGAGTCTTTCAGCCTATAGAGCGCGCGGTCCAGTTCTACTATTATACTAAGGCGCTTAAAGCCATCTAATAAGAAGCATATGACTAAAGCACTCCTTAAGTCTCTAAGAGTATTGATAAATGCGTTAATAATATCGAACTGCTTTACTTTCATATCGAAGTATGCGGCAAGCGCTATTAGTACCTTAAAAGACCTTATTATAAGCGTAGCTGCGTAGGTTAAGAAAATTGAAGCTTTATCTTAAAGATCCCTTTATATAACTAGCTATAATCGGCACTTTAAAAGCTCGCTAGAGCTATTAACCTTATAGGTAAAAACCCATTTTAATAGTTTTAGTAGAAGCTTTAAGTAATCCCTTTATATAATTCTCTAGCAACTTTAAGATTCTAAATTCCTAATCTCCTAGTACCCTCCTTCTTTAAATCGTTTATTAAAAGGGTGCTTCTCTAAGTTTAGCCATCCTTTTAAAGGCTTCGGCAGAGAGCCTTAATACTATAGGCGATTAAAAGACTATGCTCTATCCTTTGCCTAACTATCAACTATAGCTTTAATAATTATATAAACTATCAAATAGTCCTTCCTATCCTCCCTTATCTATTTGTTTACTTAAAAGGTCGATATAAACTCTTACGTATATAAGGAGTAGGGTAAATTAATATTACTTTAAGAAAGCATATACTCTAAAGTAGTAGTATACACTTTTAAAGTCTCCTATTACTTAACGCTTAAGCGTCTTATCCTCTTTTGCCTAAGAAGAGGGAGTTCCTCTTTGCGCTTTTTTCTATAAGTCTTTTCCTCTATTTTTATTATTACTAAAGGTTCCTTTAAGAGTTTAGGTAGCTCTATCTCTTAAGCCTATAGTCTTTGAGCTAGTATTACAACTTAAGGTATTATATTATTAAAGCCTACTCCTTTTACTAGGTCGCTTCTTATAAGACTATTAGAGCTTTTCCTAGATCTTAGCAGCAGTACTTCTAGCCTTCTACTAGAGTTTACTAAAGCCTGCCTTTATAATCGAAGACTCTATTTTAAAGCCCTTAAGCCATTTCTATTCTTATATAAAATAGTAGCTAGAGATCTGCTAATCACCCTATAAAACTCGTCTTTAAAGACTCCCTTAAAGTCGTCTATAGTTCCTTCTTTAATAGGGCCTCTATAGGAAATCATCACCCCTAAGCTCTAGTCGCCATTTGCCTTCTTAAAGACTGGCGAAGTGGCTTCTAATTCGCTTGCTTCTACCCTTAAGTTTCTAAGCGGATCTCTTAGATTTGGATTTAAGTTAAGGCCTTTTATATTATTAATTAGAGGCTATAGAGCAGCATCGGTCTATAATGCAGGCTCTTCTTATATAGCGGCTTCTTTTGCAGCGATTGCGTTCGGCCTTATAATAAGCTTTGATTCTTCGAAAATGCCTTCGAACTCAGCGTCTTAAGCTCCCTCTCCCTTTCCGATCAATTAGAAGGTCGTCTTAAGTTCTTAGCGCAATATAGGATTTATACGCTTAGCTTTTAGACTATAGAAGAGAGACTTATCGAATTTGATATTATAAGTTATTATTACTTACTAAAGTATAAGAACCTAGATTCTATAAACATTAGAGGTAATATATCTAATTAAGTAACTTAAGTGCCCTTATAGTTCAATTTTAAAGGTTTAGCAGTCCCTCCTTACCTTCCTCTCTCTAATTAAAGGGTATGCGCAAGTACTATATATATAAACGCGATTCCAGTCGGGCTTTAAGCTTGCTATTATCTGCTTAATAAGCAGCGGCTTATAGAATTGAAAATACTACTTAAACCAATTATAGAAAGTCTCGCTTAGTAAGATCATCTTCTTCCTAGCGAGTAGGGAGATATTATAAAGGTATATAGCAGCCTTTATAACCTTTGGCCAAAGGCTTGCTAAAAGCCTGGCGTAGATCCTCATTTTAATAAAGCGTTTAATCAACTCCTTTCCTACTCGCTCTGCGCCTCTATTAAATTAATATATATAAGTAGGAGTAAGTTCTAAATCGATTCCCTCCTCTTTTACCTATTTCTAGTACTTTATAAGAGAGTCTTTCCTTAAAGAGATTATTAAAGTATTATTATCTTGCCTAATCTTGCAAATTAAAAGCCTATATTAGCGTTTCACTTATACTTTAAAGGCCTAAAGGACCTTTATAACTATATCTTTGCCCTTTAATCTTAATAGGAACGTTTAAAGTATACTACTATACTTATCCTTAATTAAAAGAACTTATAAGCAACTATTATATAAGTTGTTTAAAAAGTTAAAGAGATCTTAAGAGATCTTAAAGAAGGGCTTTAGAGATCGGTTCTTAAAGGTAGTGCAAGAAATAACTTACTTAGCAGATGCTACTATATATATAAGGCACTCCAGCCTTTATATTCCCTTGATCTTCACTCCCTTAGTGCACTTGACTAGCACTTAAAGAGCCTTTGCGCTTAAGTAGCTAGCGTAAAGGTGCTAAGTATATATGTTATTATCCCGCACTCTAGTAGGTATATAGCTAGACTAAAACCTATTATAAAGCATTGTTTTAGCTATAGGGAATACTATTAAAGTAAAGAAGTTATATTAAAGCATATTTAAAAGATTTAAATAGTTAATAGGCTTATATTTAAAGAAAACGAGATTATAGTAATACTCTAATTGAGCTTACTTTATAAAGTCTCTAATACTCTTAAAGCGTAAAGTAAGGTCTACCCTAGAGTATTAAAAACCCTTATCTGCAAGGAGCCTCTTTAAGATAATATTAGTAGTAAATTCCTTTATAATAGTAATATTATAAAGCGTTATCCCTATAGGAGAGCCGTTATACTATAGAAGAGAGTCTGCTATATATCTATTACCTTTCTTAATAATTAAGAGTCTTGAAGTACTTGCTTTAATATATTACTATAAGTCGCTAGAAGGCTTAAAGGTGCCTGCGATAAGTAAATCCTTTAAATTAATAATATAAGTAGCTGCGCAATTATTAAGGAGCGTACTTAAAGAGAGCAGGTGGCGTTCTAGTTTAAAGAGGTAGTAGATATTAAACGATTCTTTAAAAGCGTTAAAGGCAGAGGGATCTATTACTATAAAGACTAGTAAGTTCTCCCTTTTGCTTAAACCATCCTCCTTAAAGGCTAAAGCCTTTTCCTTAAATTTATCAATCGCTATTATCGCAATATCATTCTCCTTAAGCTATGCTTAAAGACCTTTGAACTAGTCTCTTGCGTTTAATGCCTTTTATATTCGTAAGACCTCCTCTCGCAAGGGGAGAACCTTTATATTTTTCTTACGCCTATTTATAGTATATAACAGTTTCCGATAGTCCTAAGGCTTTTAATAGTGATTTTTAAAGCCTTTATAAGGATACTTAGGCCTAATCTCCCTTCTGGAGCTTATAGAGCGATTTCGGGAGCTGCTTGCTAAAGCCTGCGAAGGGGTTTCAGCATCTAAGAGAGACTCTCGAGTAGTAAAAACTACTAGCCCTTTATTATCAATCGCTCTATTAGATTCAATGCCCGCCAGGGCGCAGCTTAGCTGTATTAAGTCGTACTTATATAAGGTTCCTATCTGCTTATTAGTAATAATTTCCTCCTTTAAGCGAGTCGCCTAACTCGGATTAATCTTTATTACAACTAAGTCTAAAAAGTCAATAACTCCTAGTCTCCCTTTGATCTTAGGAAGATTGTATTATTCTACTAGGTAGTACGCCTCTTGCTACTCCCAGATCTACTGCTAAGTATTAGTTCTCTTAGTCTTACCTTAACGTAGTACGTCGCAGTATTAGAGCCTTGTCTAAGATTGAATAGCCTCGTCGGAAAGCGTAATATCATACTTTAAAATAGATACTAGGCTTTAGAGTAAGAGTTGCTAGTTTACTAAATTGGCATATAGGTTATTAGCAGGAGTTCCACTTATAGGAGTATCTCTATTTATTGAGCTTAAGTGAGTCGGCGCAGTAGGTAAAGGAGGCTTCTAGAGGTCGATGGTCGATATATTAATAAAAGTTAAAGAAGGAAGGTTACCCCTTTCTTCCCTATAGCTATATATATATTAATATCCTACTGATTAAGCAGTAGGGTCATATAATAATACATTAGAGTAATAGCTATATCACCTATCTTAATACCCTTACTTAGACCTTACTCCGATTGACCTGCAGTTAGGAAAATAATAACTATCCTTTTGCGCTAATCCAACTCTTAAGTATCTCTTTAAATTAAAAACAATTAATTAATAGCAACCTCTATTAAAATCACCAATCCTATTCGTAAGGCGGGATTAGGAGTTAAATTTCTTAAAAGCGTTCCTTTATAAGACTATATAACTCAACTCGCGATCTAGGCCTAAGAGTCGATCTAAAAACTTTCCTTTATAAGACTATATAACCTAACTTATAAGGTAGGCCTAAGAGTTATCCTTAAGCCTATTAAGCCCCTACTATCTTCTGCAACCTTAGCATATCTTTAAATGCTTTAAACTTTGCAACTATCTTTAATAGCTTTGTAAATCCATCTGCTACTATTCGATCGATTAGAATATAAGTGATTAATAACTTATTCTTTATAATAAGGTTGTAGATAAAGTAGTAGGTAATATTAATATATTTCAATCACTTATATAAGTATAGATTCTTTATAAGTGCAATCGCCCTTATATTATTTACTTAAAGATTAATATAATTCCTATCTTATCTAATATACTTAGTAAAACCTATATCTTTTAAAACTTAAGCGATCTATAATCCTTACTTGCAATTTAATAATATTAATATATATTCGGCCTTAGTACTTGCGATAGCTACTGATTTCTATTTCCTACTTTCTTATAATATAAGTCTACTATATAGTACTACTATACTTTTAGATATACTTTTCTAACCTTTTATATTTGCCTAGTTGGAATCGGTATATACCTTAAGCTTTATACTTATATATTTTATTAGTCTATATCTTACCTTTTATATGATTATCAATCGAAGGTACCTTTTAAGTCGCTTGACTATATTCTTATATCGAATTATCAGATCCTTTAGGTTCTGATTAAGTTGCTTAATAATAAAGGCGATATCTGGTCTTATATATACTATAATAT
This sequence comes from Diplocarpon mali, assembly GCA_024741835.1. Classification (NCBI taxonomy): domain Eukaryota; kingdom Fungi; phylum Ascomycota; class Leotiomycetes; order Helotiales; family Drepanopezizaceae; genus Diplocarpon; species Diplocarpon mali. The sequence continues at coordinate 76,291 of JAENRP010000155.1, read as the reverse complement.
ATATAATTACTCTAATATCCTATTAATACTTCTTCAAATCTCCTTTTTACTTATTTTTATTAGTAGGCTTTAACTTATTATACTTTCCTTTAATTAGAGTACGCTTTAGCTTAAAGTTAAAAGCATAAGCGAAGAGTCCTATTTAGTCTAAGATCTTCTTAATATACTATTCTTAGTCTAACTAGAGTTCTTAAGTAAAGCGGTTCCTTATAACGCAGATTCTAAGGATCTTATAAATTCCCCTTAGATCCTTAGTATTAAAACGTTTTTAAATCATTATAAAGAACCAATCCAATTAAGTAGTTGTTTTTATAGCTATAGCAATATTATTAATATATAGTAGCAACTTGATTCTACGCTTAGTATAAGTAAATAGATAAGGGTCAGCTAAGCTTTAAATAAATCCTATTTCTACTAGAGTAAAGCTATATAAGAGGTTCTAATCATAGGCTAATTGTTTAAGCCTATAGATACTGCAGAGTATATAAAGAGAGTGGCCAGCGCATATAAGAATACTGTTAAGTTAAAAGAGAAAAATCCATTCCTTTATAATTGCTTTAGTAAATGCATTTTTAATATTATACTATTTGTATTTAAGGTCCTTAGCGGCTACTATTGCTATAAATATGCAAAGGGTATTTATGCGAACTATTAGCGCAAATGTGTCGAAGTAGTCTTCTTTATACTATTAGAAGAAGCCCCTAGCTATAAGCCTTGCTTTATAACGCTTTAGGGTTCTATTTACATATATCTTAATTATAAAGACCCACTTTATTAATACTAGGTTCATATCCTTTAGCATCAGTTCCTCTATCTATATACCATTTGTAGTAAGAGAGCTTATCTCCTTTTAGATTGCCTTACTCTATACTACTCTATTCTCTAGATTATTAATAGCTTTATTATATATCTTTAAAAGAGAGATTTTCATTATCCTCCTAGCGGTTAAGAATGTATTATCTTTATCGAAGCTCTATTGAAGTTCGAGCTTATAGATCCTATGCGCTATTATAGCTTAGATACGCTTAGACTCGCGTTTGTCTAAGGTATCTTCCGATTCTAAGTCTCTATTCCTCTTTAAAGACGTAGGTTCAGCTATAGGTTCTATAAGCTTATTATTTAAAGAACCGCTTTCTAATAGTAAAGGCTTTATATTACTTATACCTATTTTAGGAATATCCTTTGCCTTAGGTACTTTAATTAAAAGAATAATAATATCAAAGTTATTCTATACTTTAGGCAGTTTATAAATAATAGGAATAGTCTGTTCGGCCTTTAGGCAACTAGTAGATCGTCGATTAGTAGGTACGCTTAATATGCTTAAGCTAAGAGAAAGGGGTTATTAGTTCAGCTTAATAGTATTACTATTAAGTAGTATACCTTGCGAATCTCTAAGTATATAAAGCTTTAAGGATAGCTCCCCTCTATTTTAAGATTCGTCGAACTCAATTACTAAGGATATAATTACTTACCTTAGATCTAGCGCATATACTATCTATTGCTTTATTATCTATTTAATATACTTAACAAATATATACTCTTTACCTTAGTCTATTAGCTTTTTACTTTTTATACTTATAGGCTAAGACTTCAGGCTAATATAGAAGTAGTAGATACTTTTAAAGACGCAGATATAGTCTAGGCTTAGTTTCTATCCAAAATATGCCTTATATAGTAATATTTAAGTACTATTAACTATTAGTCTATTACCTATTCTATTTCGCAAGTATACGTCTACTTTAATCGCAAGGTCCTAGAATTCCAATAATAAGTTAGCATCTTATAATAGAGTGTAATAGTCAGTCTTTACTTGCTAAATACTTTACTTAGCGATGCTATTTTAATAGGAACCTTTATATATTATAATTAGTTTATAATAAACTCCTTATTTTACCTATTTATCTAGCTTTGCCTTAATCTCTAATATATTATTAGACCTAATAGCTATTAGCTTTAACTAAGTCTAGTATTCCTTTATCACTTTCTAAGTTTCCAGCTTTTCTATAAGCTTAGATTTAGTCCTAGCGCAAATAGTCTATATCTATTAAGTGGAATTATCTACTATTTAAGAAAACTAATGATTTCCTTTAATTAAAGTTATAAATAGTCTAGCAGTATTAATAAATATTAGTACTAGTATCGAATCTTTTTATAAACTAAGCTTAGTTCGCATCTAATTTTAAAGTTTTATTAGCTTGCAAATTCAATATACTAAGCGATCCTTTAGTATTTAAATCTTCTATTTTAAGGTCAAGACCTTATATAAGCCCTTCAATTTCTCTAGCCTTAGATATACGAATCTTTTATATATTAGCTAATACCTTAATAGGCTTTTAGCTTCTAATAGCTTTAATAGCTTATTATTAATCGATACTTTATTATTAATAGTTAGAAAGGACTAGTAATAGTAGTTTAAGGTATTACCGTTTTCCAATTGTAAGCCTAGCTTAAGAGTCGATTTTAATAAAACCGCAAGATCTACTTATAGTCTTAGCTTAAGAGTCGATTTCTTAAAAATGGCAAGATCTACTTATAGTCCTAGCTTAAGAGTTATCTTTAATGAATTTGCGAATTTCACTTGCAATCCTAGCCTAAGAGTTATTATTAGTGAATTTGCAAAATCCACTTATAATCCTAGCCTAAGAGTTATTTCTATTAAATTCACTTATAATCCTAGCTTAAGAGTCATCTTCGAAGATACTTTACAATCCACTTATAGTCTTAGTTTAAGAGTCATTTTCGCGAATTTCACTTGCGATCTTAGCTTAAGAGTCTATCTATTCTCCTTACCTTTGCTTAATTATATTAAGGCGAAGAGTATACTTTTCTTAAAAGAATCCACTTATAGGTCTAGTTTAAGAGTTAATTTCTATAATATCACCTTTAAAATAATATAAAGTCCATCTTTGATTTTAACTTTAAAAATCACTTTATAATTATTATTTATAAATTATATAAATTGATTATTAAAAACTCCTATATAATTTAACTTTATATAGATCTTATAGCTAAATAAAAGATTAATACTTAAGCTAAGTATAAGGAGAATATTTTGCAAAAGGAAAGAAATACTAGTAATATTTATCTTTATTATACCTATCGAGTCTATATACAACCTTCTACTACTAACCTTAATAGAGCGCCTTTTTATTTTAATAAGCGGGCCTTTAAATAGGTAGGATTTATCAATTATATATACTATATAATTAATATTACTATACTAATCGGATTTAAAGATCTTATAAAGATCGGCTTTTAAAATATAAGCATCTTTATTATAATTATCGTTTAAATTATTAGAAGTGGATTTAAGTTCAGATAACCTACTATTATTATTAGAGGTATCTGCTAAGGTTTTGACTAAATAGCCTTTTCCTTTGCCTTTCTTTAATAGTTGCAGCCTTCGGTAGGATAAGGGCAGTTTGCTTCTTAACTTCTGCTTTAATTACTTCTTAATATTAAAGCTAGTAACTATATTAATCAATTGCCTTCTAACTTTATAATTAGTAATATTATAAGTACTATTATAAAAGTAGCATCTCCGATAAGCTTAAGGGCTTATCCTACGCTCTTTCCTCTTCTTAGGCTTATTATTACCTTATAATGCGGCATTTGCCAATTCAAAGCGTCCTTTAAGGTCTTGCTCAATAGTTTAAAAGAGGTCGATCTTCTTATAAATCTTAAGGTTAGATTAAATAAAAAGAGATTGTTTTATAATAGTGAACTTAAGAGGGAGGTTATTAAATAAGAAATTAAAAAGCTAAGTTTCCTTAAAAGTCATAGCTATCCTAGGATCTATAGCTCTTACTCTCCTTCTTGCTTTATATAGTATAGATTAAGCAAAGTCTATATTTATATTTATATCCTTACTATTTTTATCTTTTCTATATTAAAATAAAGTAATCTACTATAGCAAATGCTAAGTATTAAAGGCAATTATCTAAGAGTATTTTACTTTTAAAGTATCCTATCTTATCTTTGCATTATTATAAACTTAAATAAAATCTTAATCTTTATCGCTTAAACCTTTATTAATCTTAAGTTTACATTTAGCTAAGGCCAGCCTATACTCCTTCTCCTTTTCTATATTTAAAATCTGCTTTTAGGATTCTTAATTATTATTTACTAAAGCTCTTAGGCTAAGCTTATTTAATATATTTAGCAAATCCTTAATAATTATATTAGCTATTAAAGTAGAAGTAGACGAATTAGTAAAGGGAGTATAAAGGGCTATTCTTATATATTTAATAAGTGTCTTTTGAATCGCTATTTCTATACCTTTGCTTTTAAAGTAAAGCTTTAAATTATTAAACTATTATTACTAGTTCTTTCGAAAGAGTTAGAGGTCTCTAGGTCTAGTATTTCGATCGGAATCGGAAGCTATTACCATTTCAAATAGAATTGCATTTAAAATCAAATAAATTAAATAGTTAAAGGCACTCCTCCTATCGAAAAGTCGAAATGATTAAATAGTAGGTATTATAAAAGTATTAAATAAGAAGGAAGTCCTCTTATCGAAAAGGGTTTTTTTAGCTATAACGCAGGGAATCATACCTCTTACGAAATATAGTAAAGTAAGGAATTATACCTCTTATAGTACCAAAGGGGTTATAAAGCAAGGAATCACACCTCTTGCAATATAGGTTGGCTAAATAGGGAATCATACCTCCTATTCGCCGATTGCTCGCCTCTTACTATAAGTCTCGTTCAACTTCCTATTAATAGTTGCAGCGCAAGTGCTTTCTAAGGAAAGTTAATAATCTATTATCGGTCTATCTAAGGCTTATAACCTATTAAGCTTAAGTAAGTCGGCGCAATAGGTAAAGGAGGCTTTTAAAGGTCGATAGTCGATATATTAATAAGAGTTAAGGAAGGAAGGTTACCCCTTTCTTCCCTATAGCTATATACATATCAATATCCTATTAACTAAGCAATAGGGTCATATAATAATACATCGGAGTAATGGCTATATCACCCATCTTAATACTATTAGGTATTAAAGAGGAGAGCTTTTTAGCTTGGATTTATACTTAAGCCATCGCGGAAGCTAAGAGCGTTCTATTAACAGTCTTAAAGACCTATTTTAAGAGTAGCTTATAATATTTGCGTTAAGTCTTTTAAGTTTCCTTACGTATATAATGCTCCTTTATTAGGATTTTATATTTATCCTTAATATCCTTATAAGAAGCCTATAGAGGAGGAGCCTTTAACAGATCTCCTAAGGGAAAGCGGGCGTAAATCTATTCGAATAGAGTCGCTATATACTCTTTATATAACCTCGCGTATACTACGTAAAGGTTAGCCGTTTCCAATTCCTTAAGCTCTTATATAAAGGGAGCTTAAGGCTCAGTCTTTATAATTGACTTAAATAGGAGTCTCAGATCGGTAAAAATAGTAATATTATAAAGCTTAATGAAGAATATATATTTACTAAACCACTTTACTTAAAAGGTAAAAGTGTTAAGGCAAGGCTTAAAGATACTTAAAGAGTTAGATATATTAAATAGAGTCTAATGAAAAAGGTTAGGTATATAAATGAAGTTTGCAAATAAGGTTCGATCGGAAAATAGAGATTTATTAATTGAAAATAAAGGTCCTTTGAGTTATTATAAGTACTCGAAAAGTCGGTTAAGAGCTTAAAGGGCCCTTTAGCCGGTTGCATGCAAAGAGAAAGTATATTAAAGTGCTTATAGGGCTTATAACTATAGTGCGGTCGGCTAGAGGGCCTTTATTAGGTCGCTTAGGAGGCTTGTAGAAGTAGGAGAAGATGATTGATTATATTATTATCTAGTATATATATAGTAAGGAGACTTCGGAAAGAAAAGGGAGAGTCTATGACTAAGCAGAGTCACGTAGAGGGTCTCCAGAATAAGTGGAGACTCCGCCCATTCTGCACAACACCTACTATTATTATTAAAGGTATCTACTAAAGTTCTGGCTAAATAGCCTTTTCCTTTACCTTTCCTTAATAGTTGCGGCCTTCGGTAGGATAAGGGCAGTTTACTTCTTAACTTCTACTTCAATTGCTTTTTAATATTAAAGCTAGCGACTATATCGATCAATTGCCTTTTAACTTTATAATTAGTAATATTATAAGCACTATTATAAAAGTAGCATTCCTAATAAGCTTAAAGGCTTGTCCCGCGCTCCTTCCTCTTCTTAGGCTTATTATTACCTTATAATGCGGCATTTGCTAATTTAAAGCGTCCTTTAAAGTCTTACTTAATAGTTCGAAGGAGGTCGATCTTCTTATAAATCTTAAGGTTAGGTTAGATAAGAAGAGATTGTTTTATAATAGCGAACTTAAAAGGGAAGCTATTAAATAAGAAATTAAAAAGCTAAGTTTCTTTAAAAGTCATAGCTATCCTAGGATCTGCAGCTCTTACTCTCCTCTTTACTTTATATAGTATAAATTAAATAAAATTTATATTTATATCTATATCCTTACTATCTTTATCTTTTCTATATTAAAATAAAGTAATCTACTATAATAGATACTAGGTATTAAAGGCAGTTATCTAAGAGTATTTTACCTTTAAAGTATCCTATCTTATCTTTATATTATTATAAACTCGAATAAAATCTTAGTCTTTATCGCTTAAACCTCTATTAATCTTAAGCTTGCATTTGGCTAAGGCTAGCCTATACTCCTTCTCCTTTTCTATATTTAAAATCTACCTTTAGGATTCTCGGTTATTATCTACTAAAGCTCTTAAGCTAAGCTTATTTAATATATTTAACAAATCCTTAGCAGTTATATTAGCTATTAAAGTAGAAGTAGACAAATTAGTAAAGAGAGTATAAGGGGCTATTCTTACGTATTTAATAAGTGTCTTTTAAATCGCTATTTTAATACCTTTGCTTTTAAAGTAAAGCTTTAAATCGTCGAACTATCATTGCCAGTTCTTTCGAAAGAGTTAGAGGTCTTTAGGTCTAGTGTTTCGATCAGAATCGGAAGCTATTGCTATTTCGAATAGAATTGCGGTTAAAATCAAATAAATTAAATAGTTAAGGGTACTCCTCCTATCGAAAGGTTAAAATGATTAAATAGCAGGTATTATAAAAGTATTAAATAAGGAGGAAGTCCTTTTATTAAAAAGGGTTTTTTAAGCTATAACGCAGGGAATCATACCTCTTATAAAATATAATAAAGCAAGGAATCATACCTCTTATAGTACTAAAGGGTTATAAAGCAAGGAATCACACCTCTTATAATATAGGTTAGCTAAATAGGGAATCATACCTCCTATTCGCCGATTGCTCGCCTCTTATTATAAATCTTATTCAATTTCCTATTAATAGTTGCAGCGCAAGTGCTTTTTAAAGGAAGTTAATAATCTATTATCGGTCTATCTAAGGCTTATAACCTATTAAGCTTAAGTAAGTCGGCGCAGTAGGTAAAAGAGGCTTCTAAAGGTCGATAGTCGATATATTAATAAGAGTTAAGGAAGGAAGGTTACCCCTTTCTTCCCTATAGCTATATACGTATCAATATCCTACTAACTAAGCAGTAAGGTCATATGATAATACATCGGAGTGATGGCTATATCACCTATCTTAATAAAAGTAGATAATCCTAAAAAATTCAACTTCTAATTCGCAATCTCTTTGTTATGCATAATACCGCTCGGCCAAAATGTGAATCCACACCTTAGGGCGCGTACTAGCATATTTAGCCTATTTTCTGCATAATATACCCCCTAGGTCGCTGGAAGAACAGTTTTTCCAGCGGCCTAAGTACTAGCCTAGTCTATAGTAGCGTAGATATAGCGCATAGACCGCTAAGCTAGTAGAAAATAGGTGGTCGGAAGGGCCGGAAGACCGCAATTTCTCCTTCGGCCATACGTCGGACGGCCATCGGACGTCTTTTTACTCAAACCTATCGAAACTCCTATTGATACAGTCGAAACCGAGTATAATTATTACTAAGAATTTGGGAAATCGGCGACCGGTAGAACTTCGAAGCGAAAGAAACGTCGGCTAAACCTCGCGCAAGAGGAATGCGAAAGAATTATCGCTGCGCTCACAGGGCTTATAACTGTTGTGTATAATACCGCTCGGCCAAAATGTGAATCCACACCTTAGGGCGCGTACTAGCATATTTAGCCTATTTTCTGCATAACACTCTTTAAATGGTTTTTAAAGGGGGGGTAGACTTAATTCTCCAGGCTTAAGTCGACTTAATTGTTAGTTCTATTATTACTTCGGAGTCTTCTTCTTTTGCGTTAGTTCTTATTTCTTGGCGATTTCTTAGCTTTAAGGACCTCTATTAAAGGATCTTCTATTAGTACCCTTAGATTTAATAACTAAGGTTTATCTGAACTATCTTATAGGCTTAAGCTAGCCGAGTCCAACTTCACTTGCAGGCCGGGCTCGCGAGTCAGTCTTGGCGTTTCTAAGCTTAAGGGTAAAAATAGGAAATTGGTTCCTAAATTAGGGTCTGGCATTATACTATTATTATAGCTTATCTCTTTTTTAAATTTTCTTACAATAATATTTTTATTAATTAGTATATTAGGCTTTTGGATAGCATTTACTTTATCGCATTATCCTTAAGACTTAAGTTTATAAAGAAGCGACTTAGTATTTGTAATATTCGTTTAGGTATTAATAAAGGCGTCGAAGAGTTTCTGATTATATTCTATAAGGTGGATTTTCAATTTATCTTTATTAAAAAGAAACAACTTTTATACTTTAATTATGACTAAAGGGTCTATTTAAGAGCGTCGACTAATAATAGCTTTAAAAAGGCTACTGCAGTTCTTAAGATGAAAAGCTGCCTTAAAAGGTGCAGTAGTTTTACTTGCGTTAATCTATTAAGGTACTAGAGGTTGCTTTAGAGTAGAAATTAAAAAGATAAGATCGGAGATTCGAGTCTTATTTTCTAAGGTATTCTTATCGCAGATGGCTATATAGTTATTATAAAAGGCTATAAAACCACCAGTCTTATAAGAATTGTCCGAAAGCATTTTAAGAAGGTATCCCTATTTCGTTATTACTATAATTAGATTACTATTATTAGTAATAGGTCGTAAGATCTCCTTTCGCTTTAATTTTATAATTATTTAAGCTAATTAAGATTTTGAACTAAGTACTTAAGAAGTCTATCGACTTATCTTCTTTATAAATAGAGTGAGTTTTATATTCGACTAAAAGCCGACCTACCTATTAAGGCTTTTAAAAGCTGGCCCTTATCCGATTAGTAGGATCTAATAATCTAAGACTTGCTTTCTAATAAAATTGACTTATAGGCCAGGACTGCAAGTGAAAATCAGAATTTCTTTATTAGTAGCACTTGTATCTCTCTTTATCAAAACGACTTAATTATAAAGATTAAGGCCAATTAATTAAGGAGGTTTAAGGTAGGCTATAAGCTAATAGGCTCCTTTACTTTTTACTATTATAGCTAAGAGGTAGAGTTTATAATGCATCCGAAGGACTTATTAAATAAGATTGAACATTATATTATAAAGAAAATAAGAAGGTATAGAGGTCGCGTTATTTATAAGGCAAAAGTAATAAAGGTATATCTCTACTTCTTATCTTATAATAGAGAGGAATATACTTATAAAAGTACTATCATTAGTAGTAAAATTGTCAGTTAAGAAGCGGCATCCGAAGGGTTTAAGCATTACAATTGACCCTTCTTCTTCTATTTCCTCTTACTATTTATTACTTAATAATATCGAAAAGAAAGAATTATTCTATTTAATCAACTCTAATGCCTTTAAGGCTTTAGGATCAGCCTTGAATTTTATAGCACCTAAAGATGCTTCTATTATTAATAAGTTAGATTTACGTATCTTTAAAGAGATAAAGAACTAATTATTAAAGTAGATTAGAAAAAGATTAATATCTTCTATTATATAAAAAAGCTTAAAGTATTTAATAGTTTCGTTAATATTAAATCCTTTATAATTAAGATTATAGTAAACTGAAAGAGAGCAAATATAAAGGTCGTAAAGTCTTCTTCCCTTAATTCCTACGCTAAGAAGATACTATCGAAAGTGAGTCTTTATTATAAAGAATACCTAAATATTATATTATTTTCTAAGCTTAAGGTTGAGAATAACCGATTGAAGTATATTGCTATAATTATAAATGTCTTAATTAACAGATTCCTTTTTGCATTCTCTTTCTTATAAGATAAAATAGTCTTACTTAGCATCTAAGAGACTAAGTTCTTAACTTTTATAATTATTAAAGAATTGAATAATATTTATAAGGGCAAACTCATTTAAGATAAGCTATTAAATCTATTTAATAGCTCTCCTAGTCGTCTTTAAAGTAATAAGAATAGGGTCTTCCCCTATATTATTATTTCTAAAACAGTTGCATATAGATATAAAGAAGTTAAGAACTAGCTTCTTTAAGTTATTAAGGAAGGAGTCTAATTAAGCGCGCAATCCTTTAGTTTCAAATTGCAAATCAGCTAAGGTAGCTATTAAATAATCTATCCTTCTTAAAGGTTAAGCTAAAATAGGTCGTTTAATTAAAGGAAAGTCCTTTAAAGATTCTGAAAATTCTAAAGAGGCTGCGCTAAGCGTTTAAGCAGTTTATTCAATAACAGTTTCTAAAATCATTTTAATAAAAGGTAGGTTAGGTCTAGTTCTAAAATTCTTACTTCTAACTCTTAATCTAAGATTGCGAGTCAAATTATATAGTTTAGCACTTATTATATCTTTAAGTTAAGGAGCGAATTTTAAGGCAGGCTTAATTATAAATAACCAATTCCCTTCTTTATTATTAAAGAAATCTCATTTAAACCTTAGTATAAGAGTCCAGTTCTCTTTTAAAATAAGCAAACTATAAGCAGAAGCGCAAAGCCTTAGCATATTAATAATAGTACTATTAGGTAGGGTAATATCTGCAGCCTAATTTAATCTTTTTATAGCCCTATCTACTACTATAAGTACTATATTAAATAGGCCTATAAATCTGTAACTATAAATTCGATTGCCTTAGAATTTTACTACTCCTTCTTAAATAATAAAGAAATTGAGAATCTAAATAGCTCTAGCTATAGGAGTATTTTCCTTAAGAATTTTTAATAATACTCGCCTTCTATTATTAGAATTAATATTTATTAAAAAGTGTGAATAAAATAGGAGTCCTCTCTTATTAATAGCTAAATTATCTATTTATTAAATAGATTCTTCCCTTTTATCTTAATCTATTTTAAAAGTATTAGCCAAGGTTATATATTAATCTATATCAGCTAAGAATTCCTCTTTAAAGATTCCCTTTAGTTTTAATTCTTTAGTTAAAAAGTTGTTAAATTGGAGAATTCCAGGGGCCACTCGGGTTAAAAGGTTATTAATAGCATTCGCATAAGCTAAAAGGAGTTTTTATTACTTTATATCTCTTAAGGCTGCGTAAGTCGATTTAAAGCTCTTTAATAATATAATAGCTCTGCCGTCTTAAGAGAAGTTTATAATTAGTAATTATTTATCCTTTATTATAATAGATAAAGCCATTTATAAGTTCTTTAAAGGCATATTACTTATAAAAGATAGGGAGTATAAATAAGAGAGTTTAATAAGGTATAAGAATTAAAAGGGCATATAAGCTATAATAGGTTTATTATATATATATTAAGGAAATTGGACTTTTTATTTATTATTTAAGGAAAGTAATAGGAATGCTATAATTAAAGGCTAATATTAAGAATATAAAATAAGTCAAAGTAAGTAAGAATTTAAAGTGATCTTAAAAGATCTATATCTTAAATAATAAAGGAGGCGACCTTACTGAAAATGTAAAAATAAGGATTATAGGAAGGTAGGACAATTAATAGGCTAAGAAATCGCTTAGTATTCCTACTTGCATTCTTTAGATATTTTAAGAATAATAACTTAAGGTTATAATTTATTAAGTGTTGCGCCATAAGGAGCCTCAGGCACTGAGGCATCTGAGGACTGGCTTATGTAATATACCCCTGAAGTGGCCACGGAGCACTTCTATAAAGGGAGCTTAGGTATACAGTTAGAGTAGAATTTTACAAGCTTCTGCCACTACTAAGAATCTACCTCTAAATATAGCACAATAGTTATTAGTACTATTCGCAACTCCTAAGGAGCAAACGATTAAAAATCTACTATGTTTAAAGACTTCTTAGAGAGGTTTTACTACTATTTTTCATCTATTCTCCCTTGCCTATACGCGTTATACGACCTGACTTGACGTTCCAACGCTCCTAGCCAACTAATACTATACTCCCTACTATTCTAATTAATATAAGCGAATATTAGTAAAAAGAAGCTCAAGAGCTTAGCTCTAGTGGAATTATACTCTAGGATAGGAAGTTATAGCGCATTTGGTACGCTAAGCTAGAGTTTTAGGCCGAATTTCTATACCTCTAGAAGTATATAGAAAAGCTAAGATAGGTTAATAACCCTAAACTATATACTATAGAGATAGGAAACTAAGCTCTGCTTTATAAGAACGAAGCTTTATATCTGCTAGATTTAGAAATAGAACTGCCGCAGCTTGAAAAAATTGTAAAAGGATAGGACTAGAGAGTATTACAAAGCTATTATAAGTTATATTAATAGTAGGAAGCTACCGATTAATAAACGCTAGCTCTACTACTACCTGCGAAGACAATAGCTAAAGACGTAAAGCTAGAGTACAAAATGGCAGTAATGTAATATAATCTCTTAGTAGAAACGTAGAAAAGGAATAGGAGCTCTTATACTCAATTATACTATTAGATTACTAAGATAGTATACCCTATATTACTTTAAGTAGTGTAATATAATTGTAAGGAAGTAGGGAAACTATTAATTTAATAGATCGTAGAGCACTTGCGCAGGGAACTAGCCCCCTCTGAGGTTAGTATAATAGAGTCAATTCGGGAAGACTATAATACTAAGCTCTTTGAAACCAGGAGTAGCAAAGTGGACCTAAAGACCTAGCTTGCTAGCTTTAAGGAGATCTATTAAGAAGCTCGAACTTATAGAATCCCAAAGGTTTAAGGCTCTCTTGCGATTACGAAGTTTTTATAGTTAGTTTACTATTAGGCTCCTACTTAGTCTTAATAGACTTAGGCAGAGCTTATTAGAGATAATAAGCTAAGTCTAAAGTATAGAAAAGATATGGTCTATTACATTAATTAGTTCTTAAGCTTAATAGAGCAAAGCCTCGCAAGCTCCTTATTAAAGGCAACCCTTAAAGTATACGCCTCGCTTAAAGGAGTAGGCGATTATACTAATCTAGGAGCATTAAGTAAAGGTAAGGCGAAGAAGACTCTTAAGGGGAGCGTTAAAAAGTGCCTTTGCCCTTAGGTCAAAAATCACTTCTAAAACCTAAAGGAGTATAATAGGCTGAAATATACCTTAACTAGCGCTAAGGAAGATATACTTTAAAACCTCCCTAGCTATAATAAGGTTAAAAGAACGCGTAAAAACCTTGCTTCCTTAAAATGGAGAAAGCTTTATACTAAGCTCTCTTATATTAAATAAGCTCTTATAGATCAATTTAAAGAGAGAACATCTGCTAAAGCTTTAAAGAGCAGCAAATCCAAGATTATCGCCGCCCTTTTAGATCCAGCTCTCTTTAAAGACTTTACCCTAGGAATATACTCTACCCTTAAAGCTCCCTACGCTCTCTTAAATACAATCCTACTCGACAACTACGCTGCGACGCACTTTATTAATTAAAAGGAGCTTCTAGTTCTTAGATCATTGAAAATCGCATATCCCTAAGACTATATAAAGGCAGGGAGCTTAAGTCTGCTAATAAGGGAAAGGGGTATACGTCTGATAAAAGGGGTTCTTACCGATAGAAGAGACTTAGAGCTTAAGAATATAGCACTTATAGATAGGTTTAATATTAATATTATCTTAAAGCCTCTTTTAAAAAAGGCTAGGGTATGATATATAGGCCTAGACGCAACGCTTTAAAGGGGTATAATAGATAATAACATAGTTATAAAGCAGCTAAAGCGTAGGTCGAACGTTATAGTATTTGAATATAAGCCTATCAACTTTTATAATGCTTTTAACTTGCTATGCTATGCTTAACCAACTTGCTTAGCTTTCCCTACTTTATAATAGCGTCTGCGAAGCTAATATAAACCCTTAAGGAGCAGCGTATTCCTAAGAGCTAGGAACGATTCGGCAGATATTTAACACCTTTGATTAGGCCATCTAAGAGCTAAGGCGCTTAAGAAGCTTATACTAAACGTAAGAGGGGTAAAGATCAAAGGGAAGCTATAAATTAATTATAAAGCTTGCGCTTAGGCAAAAGCTAAGCAAAAGCCTTTTAAAAGAGAGTTAGATTTTAAGGCTTTAAGACCGTTCTTTAAGTGCTCCTAGGACCTATTTGACTATAGTACGTCAAGCCTCTCCTTAGAAAGCTGGCTTCTCTTAATTAAGGATGAATTTAATAAGAAGTTATTTAGATATACTCTGCTCTATAAGTTCTTAATACTAGTTCTAAGAGCTCTTTAATCTTTTAAAGTATAGGTAAAGCGCCATTACTGCCTTTTCCTATATATTCTAAAGAGCGATAATAATACCTTAGTATTTCCCTTATAAGGAGTATTAAAATATAAAAAGTAGTGCAAAGCTAAAGGCATAGAGGTAGAAGTCACTCTATCTTATACTTATAAATCAAATGGAGCTTCCGAAAGAGCAGGAGCAGAGATTATTAAAAAGGCACTTACTATGCTAATCTCTGCTAACCTCCTAAAGCACCTATAGCCTAAAGCCGTACTAGTAGCAATATACCTTTATAATAACGGCCTATTAAAGCGCAAGGGATGGAAGAGTCCAAATGAGGTGCTCTAGCTCTAGTTTAGATAATACTTCAAATAGTATGATCCGTAGATCACTATAAAGCTTACCACTGATTTAAGACTAGAATAGGAGGGTATAAAAGTATATAGAGCGCGCGCGTACCTATTAGCAAAGGAGAGGGAAGCTCTAAAAAATAAGAGAGCTTTTAAAACTATGCTATAAGGGCATATTAAATACCTAGTTAGTTACTACGCCACTAATATATATAGGATCTAAGTGCCTAAGCTCCGAAAGATTATAATCTCTTAAAATGTCGAATTCGATAAGTCCAAATTCTACTTTAAGGAGTATAAAAAGGTGGCTGGCCACTTGCTCCCAATTATTAAGGAGATTATGCAAATGATTAAGAAGGAGGAAGAGAAAGCTTAAGACGCTAAGTTAATTGTCGAGAATGTAGAGGAAGCTCTGGACGAGCAGCCTGCAGATAACCTAGTAGGAGGTAAGCCTATTAATCTTTTACTAATAGAAGCTTTAAGCTCAGATCTATTAAGGGCTCTTGTCCCTTATAAGGCTACTTATAGCATTTCTACTCTAGCTACTTAGGAGCAGCTGCCTAGTAGCAAAGGGTTAGACGCTTTAAGACAACTATTAATAGTTAGGAAGAGCGTCGAAAGCAATATTATAAATGCTAGTTCCGCTGGGGAGCGCAATACCAGGCCTCTAGTTGCTATATGGACTGAGTAATCGCAAGGGTAGGAGCAGGCCCTTTAATTACTAGAAGCTCTACTATAGGCAACTAGTGAAGAAGCACGCCAGCTCTTACTAAAAGCATCGATCGATCGGGAGCTATGCTAGGATATAGAAGCTCTTAAGGGTAATACCGAAAGAGGGAGCTCTCTGAAACTAATAGAAGCTTAGCCTAAAGTACTTAATATAAGGGCCTTTTGAAAATGTAAAAAGCCTAATAAGGAGTAGGAAATGGTACTTATACTGCTCTATAGGTCGAAAAGGAGAAGAGAAAGTAGGAATGCCATATATGCAATATATATTAAGGATCTCCTATTAGCCTTCGAAGAACTTAAAATATATTAGTTAAAGTAGGTAAATAGCTTTATATCGACTTTCTAGCTAAGTTAAGAGCCTGCGAGAACTAATAGAGAAGAGTATAAAGCGGTATACTGCGTTATTACTATAGCGACTCAATCTAGAAGCTTTAGAGGAAACTCTACCCTTCCAATTCTACCTTAAGATAAGCTTCCTAAAGCGCTAATTTATTGGAAGGAGCTTGCAAATTACCCTTTCGAAAAGCAATTTAAAGAGGGAGCCAGAACTAAGATTAAGAACCTAAAAGCGCGCAATTGCTAAAGAGTGATCAATAGAAGCGAGGCTATAACAAGGCCTATACTACTAAAGTGGGTCTTTACCTATAAGCTAAGCTCCTCTAAGGAGATTAGCCGCTTTAGGTCAAGAATTATAATAAGGGGAGATCTTTAAGAGGAAGCTTCTATTTTCTCTACCTACGCTATAATACTCGCATTAAGATCTTTCAAGGTTATAATAGTGATAGCTGCTAAATTCGATATAGAGCTCCGATAGTTCGACGTTATTAACGCCTTTATAAATGCTAAGAGAGACCCTCGGAGCGCGCTAATTGTTTGCTTCTTACTAGATAGTTAGAAGTAGAAAGATAAGGTAGTAGAGCTCGATCGCGCCTTATATAGCCTTTAAGACTCCTTAGCGCTTTAGTATAGGGATTTCACTAGTACTTTAAAGTCTCTAAAGCTTACCCCTTTTAGTAAGGAGCCTTATATATTTGTTAATAAGGATAAGACTATATTTATAGCCTTTTATATTAATAATATATAAGTAATATACTACTCCTCTTATATAGAGGAAGCTTAAAAGACTATAGAAGGACTGCGTAAAGCATACGAATTAATAGCTATAAGAGATATTAAGTGGTTCTTAAGGGTAAGAGTCTCTTGAGATAAGAAGCAAGGTATAATTACTCTGCTCTATAACGCTTACATTGAGAAGATGGCAAAGAGGTTCGGCCTTAATATAGGGCGTTTCCCTAGTACGCCGCTCCCCTACTTCGAACTTAAAAAGAACTATAAAATAGCTCCTTACTTAAGAATTAAGGAGTTCTAGGAAAAAGTAGGCTCTGCCTTATATATAGCTATTATACTACGCTTAGATATAGCTTTTGCAATCGCCTAGCTATCTCATTTCTATATAAACCTAAGCTTTAAATACCTTAAAGCTATCAATTAGATAATACGCTACCTTTTTAGTATACGCTTCTTAAGAATCACTTATAGTCGATTTAGCAGATCAAATAACTTAGTAGTATCGTTAGATGCTTTCTTCGCAAATGATCTAAAGATAAGGCGCTCCTCCTACGGTTTTATTATATTCTTATTTAAAGGAGCAATCGTTTAAAAGGCCTTAAAGCAACCGATAGTTACTACTTCTACTATAGAGGCTAAGCTCCTAAGAGTAGCGCATATAGCAAAGGAGATAATGGCTTTAAGACGGTTCTTTAAGGAAATACAGCTTAAGGTAGAAGCTCTATAATCTATATTTTACGATAATCAATAGATAATACAGCTTATTATAAGAGACTCTTAAAGGATTTCTATAAAGCTCTGATACATTAATATATATAATATATAACTACAATAGGAGCACTAAAAAGGGAGCTTTTAAGTGGCCTATCTCCCTACTAAGGATATATACGCTAATAGCCTTATTAAAAACCTTCCTCGACAAAAGTTCGAGAGCTTCATTAAGCTTTTGAACCTCTAAGACGCAAGAGGTCTAGTCAAGAAGCTAGCATTTTAAATACTTCATAATCCTTTCATATCTCCTTTATAATAGTAAGTAGGAAAGAAGCGTAAGATAGGGTTCAATTTTCCTTATACTAATATATAAGGAGGCTTAAAACCAACTCCTTTAGATAATCAGAACCTCTAATAGCTTTGCGAATAATATAAGGGCGCGTCTCTATCGAGAAGCAACCGACTCCTCTAATAGCATAGCCTTAGGAGCCGCCTAAGGAGCAACGCCAAGAGCAATAATAGGAGCAGCCGTAGGAACCTTAAAAGCCTTTGCAAGGCGGGCGGCAAGGCTAAGAGGTGCTATAATCGGCAGCGGTAGGAGCTCTTGACCAACTAATTCTAGGAAGCTATTAGCTATAGTATAAGAAAGCTTATAATTAACGTACCCTCTAATAATACCACCTCCTCTATCTCTCTCTAGCGCACCTTCCGAAGCTCCTCTCTTACCTTCCTCTTAATAGCAGCAAGGCCTTAAACTACTTATTAGTAGTAAACCACTTAAAGGGAGCTTGAGAACGTACTATAGAGTCACTATTATTCTCTTTTAATAAGAATATATAATCTTCCTACGCCTTTAAGGCGCTGATAGGAAGCTCCTAATACGTATAGCCTCCCTTTGCATAACGAAAGCAGTATACTCCTACTATGCTATTAAAGCATACGCCAGCCGACTTTCTAGCTAGGAAGCTCTAAATGCACCTTTTATATAGTATATTCCTTATTAGCCCTTGCTCTAGCTTGCGATAGGAGGAGGGAGCTACAGAGGAGACCGCCGGTGTTCTAGGAACTATAGCCTAAGGGGTGGCAGGGAGAGGAGGAGGCGCGCTCCCTCTTAGGGGTATTACTATATCGAACGTCTTAAGTGCGTTATTATCCTCCTACTATCTGCCGCGCTAAGAAGCTCTAAGCTATATTTAAATATAACGACTTTACTATAAGTCTTTAGCAGGAGTAAGGGAGCACGATTAAAAAGCTTATAATAGTAGCCCTAGTAAGGCGCTCCTTAGAGTTGTTATTGCTATTCTCTATTTTAAAGTGATTATTTAAAGAAGTATAAGGAAGGAAAGCTTTATAAGGGAAAAACGCGTACTTTTATAGGCGCGCTACCTTTATTGACTTTCCTTTATCACTTGATTTAGCTTCTATTCTATAAAGGAAGCACTTAGAATGCGCTCCCTCTTTTATTTATTACAGCTTTATTAAGCAATTTTCATTATTTTAAAAGCTAGGGAGTATAATAAAGGAGTCTTATATACTAGATCTAGCGCTAGTTATAGCTAAGCCTAGCTTAGGAGCTGATTCTCACCTAAGGGGTGTATTGCGCTATAAGGAGCCTTAGGCACTAAGGCATCTAAGGACTGGCTTATATAATATACTCCTAAAGTGGCCACGGAGCACTTTTATAAAAGGAGCTTAGGTATACAGTTAAAGTAGAATTTTACAAGCTTCTGCCACTACTGAGAATCCACCTCTAAATACAGCACGACATTAAGTATTTTAATATTCTTTACTTATAAGACCGGCTTATAGGTTAAGTTGGAAAAATCTTAATCTTTATCTAAAGGTTCAAAATTGCTTATATTGCTATTAGTTCCTATAGAAGATTCAAAGGTTATATCAATTTCTAATTTATCTTCTAAAGGGAATAAGGTCTAGTTGTATTAATAAAAGCGCTTTAGTCGATTAGCTGCGAAGATTCCCTTAATATTAATTCTATTAAGTTCTTAAAGAGAATAGTATCCCTTTTCTTTCTACTTAGATTTAACCTTAAATAAACTAAGCTATTAATAGTTAAGTTTAGTATCTACTAATATATTAATACTTCTTATAATATTATAAATTAGGACAAGATTATCTTTTTAAATAAGGTATATTTTAAGTACTTTAAAAGCAGCCTATGCTTCCTTAGCTTTTTCCTAATATTATTTCTTTTATAGAATAATTTCCTTTATATCTATATCTTAGAGCTTAAGTTATTAGCATCTTATTATAAGTAAATCGGAATGGTTCTAAATTTAACTATAATCGAATAATCTTTAAATAGGCTATTAGGATTCAAGAGGGAGCTATGCCTCTTTACTATAGATAAGGAAAAATAGTATAACTCTAATCGGTTTATAAATTATCATTCGATAAGTAAAAAGTATTCTATAAAAGTGTTTTATCTAATTCTTAAATCCTCTATAGGTAACTTTAAATAGCTTATTAAGAATGTTATAATATCCTTGCTTTATTACTTTATTAGCTTTCGAGTTATACGCTAAGATTTGAACCTATTTAATACTATATTTTTATAAAAAAGCTTTAATTACTCCTTTATTTTCAAGGCCTTTATTAATAGTTAGTTTGCTAAAAAGTCTATAACAATAGACTATATCTTCCTAAAGGAACTTCGCAATAGATTCAGAGTTAGTAGATCTTAAAGGTCGCCCTTTAAGCTATCCTAATAGGTCTTCCTTTATTAAAATAAAATATATAATCCTATTTTCAATTATTAGTACTTGTATAATATTAAGACTGACTTTATAAAAAAGGCCTATTAGCTAGGTTAGGAATAGAGGATTCTCTTTACAATTAGGTTTTCGTTTCTAATAAGGGATGCAACTTTTTATAAAGGCTTTGCAGTCCTTAAAAGAACCCTTTTAAAAGAATTTCCTTAAGAGTCGGTAGTAAGTGGATTTAGCTCTTTAGTAGCCAGTTTCCTTATAAATATCTTAGATAGCTTTAGCCTTTAGTTTTTCGTTATCTAAGCAGAGTTATATAAGGAATAAGTTATTACTCCTTTTAAATAATTATCTTTCTTATATTAGATAAATCAGAGCTTTAGCTTTAAATTTCTAAAAATCCTTAAGAGCAACTATCTTTAATTATCTAAGTATGATTAAAAATTTCGCAATTTCTTCAAAGTCACTTAAGTAGTTAGGTAATAAAATTCTCTTATTTGACTCGTAGGCTAAGACCGCAAGTTAAGTCCCTTTAAGGCAATATATTAATAAATAATTAACTTTATTCTTTACCTACTTATTAATATCTATTTCGTCTTCTTTAATCAAATTAAAGAGGTAGGGACAAGTTCTTCTTAAAAGGCTATTAGCAATAGTATTTTTCATTCTTAGAATATATTTGACTTTAAAGTCTATTAATCTTATTTAAGTAATCCATTTTATTAGTAAGGCTCTTAATAGGTCGCTTATAGCTCTATTCAATTGTTTTACTAGTACTTTAGCATCGGTTTCAAAGATGAAGTAAGTACTATAGAAGTCGCTTCTTATCTTTTTTATTACCTTTAAAGCGCCTTTGCATTTCTATTTAATAGTATTATACTTTGTCTCTATTAGATTCTAAAGACTACTTTTAAAGTAAATTAAATATCTTTTCTATTAGCTATTAGCTTATTAAAGGATAGCACCCTATCCGATTAAGCTTGCGTCAACTGTTAGTATAATTAGCCTAGCGTTAGCTCTATAGTCTATTTTAATTAGATATAGCGCCTTAAGTAACGCTTGCTTTAGTTGTTTTATAGCCTCTATTTAAGGTTCCTTTTACTAAAACTCAGCCCCTTTCTAAAACAAGGAGTAAATAGGTACTGCCTTTTTAGTAAAATCCTTAATCTAAATGCGATAGTATACTATAATGCTAATAAATATACAAGCTTTTGCTATATTATTATACCTCTTTCATTTGTCGATTTTAAGTACTTTAGCCCTCTAAGGACTTCGGCTATTGGAATTAGTAATAAAACTAATAATTTCTATTAATAGAAGATAGTATTATAACTTCAGACCGACTGTTGCTTTTGCCCTTTTGAATCGTATAAGCACCTAGTCTAGGTTCTAAATATATTCTATTATAAATTGCTATATGCTAAGGAGAACTTCTTTATAATTATAAAATGATCTTAATCCTTTTACTCTTATATTATCTATATAAGGGAGCGTAATATTAGGTATACAATCTACTAATATCTTATAGATTACTTAGATAAATTAAGCGATCGAATTTATAGCCTCTTAAGGTAATCTTATTATTTAAAGTAGCTTAAGAGGGATTTAAATTACTATTATATCTCTTGATTTAATATTAAGAATAAATTAGTTATATTTAAAAAAGAAGTTAATAAGAAAGCTGCAGGTTAATCCTACGAATTTATTTAAGAACTTATCTATATTCGGAGGAATGTTAGCGTCTTTAACAATTACTCGGTTCATCTTTACTATTACTATTATTAGTTTATAAGTTCCCTTCTCTTTCTTAGCAACTAGGAACCATTTATTCTTATAAGGGCTATTATAAAACTTAAGAATACCTTGCTTTAGCCTATTCTTTAATATTTCGATTATGTAACGACACAGAACCGCCGAAGTGCGAGATCAAGTATGAGAGCAAGAAGTGGTGCAAAAGGCGTATTCTATAGGTCTAATACGAAGGAAACGAAGAAGTTAAAGAGCCCTCCTTAAGGGAGAGCCCTTCTTCCTTATATATATAAGCAGCTTAAGGCTCTTTGTCTATTTATATAATATTATATAAGAATATCCTTTTGCACCTTTAAGGTCGATTCAAGATAATCCTATATCGAATCGAGATTGCAAAACCTTAAAACGCCATACTCCTAGGTAATTGCGCCAAGTAGAGGTATAGCTATTATACTACCTCCCCCTTTTAAGAACGCTTGCTTATAAGCGTTTATAGGTCGTGATGATTTTCATATAGTAACGTACTTAGCGCATTATTATACAAATAGTACTATTCTATATTTAGTTTAACGCTAGTTGCATTATATACTCAAATTTGTTTTTCCCTCCTATAGGATCTTCCTTCTTTAATATAATAACTATATATAACCGCATAAGTCCCTTACTCCTACTACTATAGCGTAAGGCTAATATATAGTAGTAGAAACAATTACTACTACTACTACTAACTACTATAAGTAAGTTTGCCCTAGTCTAAGGTCGAATCGCATCTAATACGTATAGTACTAATTCCCTTACCGTTAGGCGCCCTTGCGATAGCCTACTGCGTTTATTACTACTGGTATATGCGGCGCCTTATGCGCAATATCGCGCACGAGTGCGAATTCGAGTCGGAGCGTAGCAAGAAGTGCTACTAGTACTAGGAGCAGAAGGCGGAGTACATCTTTATAAGTACCCCGAATCGACTCTAGAGTTCTACTTATACTAATACCTTATAACTTCCCTCTTATATTAAAGAGGAGTTCGCAGCGCTATCCGCAGCCCTTAAGAAGTAGTAGGGGAAAGCTGCCTAATAGTAAGAGGAGGATGATAGTAGTAATAATAATAACGCATAGGCGGTTTCAATAAGGAACCGTAAGATATTCTATTAAAAGGCGGTCTAGCGCGCCCGGATTCTTATTAACCTCTTACTAGTAGCTAGCGCAAAGGCTCCGACTAATCGCTCTTAATTAAAGCGTGCTAGCCTTGCAGAGCTCCGCTCTATAGCTAAGACTATAGTAAGCTAGCTAAAAGGGGTCTAGGCGATAGTTGCTATAAGTTCAACTCGAATTAGTATCAAATTAATCGCTAACTTTCTAATAGGAGCGCAGCGACCTTATTAAGTCTTAGCTAGCGAGGTTAAAGTAATTCAGCCGAACTATACTAAGCCTCCTAAGGTCTATTACTGCATTAGTAAAGCGGACTGCTATAGCAGCAAAGTCTCTTATAAAGGGAAGGGGGCTTGTAATAATAAAGGTAGCGTTAGGCGCGGCAGCTAGTAGGGCAGCGCTAGCAGTAGCAAAAGGAGGTCGGGGTCGTTCTAGGCAAGGGTATAGATAAGAGGCGAGCTTTAGCTTTAGAACGGAATTAGATCTTATCTCCTTAAGCGTAGAAGAGGAGGGGTCAAAGGAGTTATAAAGGGAGGGGGCAATAAGCCTAGTATTATTATTTTTATATTTTTTATTATTTTTCTCCTTTTTTTTTCTTTTATATTTTTAAATTTATTTATTAACCTATTTCGCATCTGGCCTATTATCTTTTAAATGACTATAATCATTTATACCGCTTTCTTAAGCCTTTAGCTAAGCTTATAAGTTCTAAGGTAGTCCTAGCTTTATAGGATTGGCCTAATAAAAGTCGCGAATCTTATATAAGGATCTTATAAAATTTAAAGTGCAATATTAACTAAGATTAGGATTATAATTAGTCCATTTAACCTAATACTCTAAATTCCCTTAAGATAGGCGTATACTTAGTATTTTAAATACCTTATACTCTTCTTACCTAGCGATCTTTTTTATAATAGGCTAAGGTTATTCCTAACCTAGTAAAAGGTTTTATAGATCTTTAAATAATAGCTTTAGTATAAAGATATTATATATTATAAAACTTATAAGTAGCTTAATCTAATATAAATTGCCTACCTTTTTAAGAACCTTAAAAGGACTATCCTATTAATTGGCCAGTTTCCTATTAAAGCGGTAGTTCTTAAGATTTTTTATCAAAAGGTAGACTATATCTTTAGGTTTTTAATTAATCTCCTTTTAATATTAATTTATAGACTTTTGTATTTTCTCCTAGGCGCATTCTATATTGCCTTTCGCTACTTCTTAGGCTAAGTGCATCCTCTCTACTATTAGCCTAGCCTTTGCTTAGTTCAATCTCTCTTATAGGTTAAACGGTTTTAAAGAGGTTTAGTCCTAACTTATCTAAGGTGCAACTCTATACTTAAGCTAATATAGGATTATACTAATAGAAGTATAAAGGAGGGTAGATTATATATAATCTATTAATAGAATTAGCTTACTTTAATTATCTTAATAGTAATTAATAAAAGGCCTTAGCCTTAAATTAATATACTTATTTATAATCTCCATTTGGCTATTAGTCTCCTTATAGTACGCTATAGAGAGTTTGATCTTAATACTAATAATATAATAAAACTCTCTTTAAAATAAGGAGACGAATTAAGGGCCTCGGTCTAAGGTAATTGTCTCTAGAGTGTAGCCGAATTGATAAATCTATTAAACGAACAGTCAGGCAGTTCCTTAAGCGTCGATATCTTTTTAATAAGGAATTGTAATAGCACTTTTACTAAATCGGTTTATAAAAACCAGGATTCAATTAAAGCTATGCTTATTAAGAGGGAAATCCTTAAAATCCATATATAAGTACTATATAAGATAGTTAGGAATAGGGAAGGGCTATAGGAGACCTTATTATTTAATTATCTTTAAATGTAAGAATGGATAAGGTCTATAGTTTGTAATAAATCTTTTGCAGTCCGAACCTATCCCAACCTAATAGTACTTAAGAGCAAGTAGCTAATAGGTCTTTAAGCCACTTAGGTACGCGCTTAAAGGTTGGTTATAAGCTTTTTAAATTAGATAAGTGTATAAGGGAGTATTATAGTATATATAAAGACGCTCCTTAAAGTAAAGCAATCCGTCTTTTAAGGAGTAGTTTTTAAAGAGGTTAATATAAATCTTTTAAAAGGATTCGCGATTATCTTAATAAAGCTTTTTAATTAAATTAAAGGAATCCTTAAGTCGATTTAAGGTCGAATTAAGAGTATCGTTTAATATTAAGGCAAAGGTGCTTTCGGCAGATTCGGCGAGAAATTTATCAGCTAGTTTAATATTAATTTAAGTATCTAATTAAGTAGGAGAAAGCAAAACTTAGGATTGGCTATCTAGCTTAGCTTATTTATAAACTGGCATATCTTACTCTTAGTAGCTAAGAATATTAGCCTTCTAATTGTCTTTACTAAGAGTATATATAATTCGAAAATTAAAGTCAGATAGAAACTCTATCTATTAGTACTATTTCGCAGTTAGAACCTTAGTAGTTATAAAGTACTTAAGGGAGCGGTAATTTAAGTAAATATCAACTTGCTCCTTAAGTGATATAAGCTTAGGTCTCTATTTATAATAGGATTTAATAATAGTAAAGAGTTCCTTATTATATATTTCCTAATTAAGTTTATAACCTAAGAGTATATGTAAATAGAAGCCAATAGGGTACTATTACTTATTAGAGTATTATTAAGAAAGTACTTTAGCAATAATGCTATTAGAAGTATTAGTTTCTAGCTTTATAAGTAAGTTAAGGTTAAAATGGTAAATTCGCTAAATTGAGAGTAGCTGCTTATAAAGCTCTTTAAAAGCGATTCGGCACTCTTCTGTCTAATTCTAAAGTACTATCAGTCGGGTTAGAATAGAAAGGGGTTTAGCAATTAGCCTAAAGTTGCAAATAAATTATCGATAAAACTTGTAAAATCCTAAGTAGGACTTTACTTTAATAACAGTTTTTAAGTACTTTTAATTGCGCAGTAGTTTGACCTTTTCAAAGTCTAGTTTAATCCTAGTTATTATTAGAATATATTTAAGATATTAAATTTAAGTAATATAAAACTCGCACTTTTTAATATCTACTTAAAGGCCTACCTCTAAGAGTTGTTTTAACACCTTTTTAATATATCCTTAGTGCTCTTTAACATTTTTAAAGTAAATTAAAATATTATTTAAATACGCTATATAAAAATCATCTAAGTAATTTAAAAGAACGTTATTTATATACTACTAGTAAGTACTAGGTCTATTATAAAAGCCGAAAGGGAGAACCTTATATTTATAGGATCTGTACTTTATTCGAAAGGTAGTATATTCCTTAGATTTAAGGTCTATTTATATTTAATTAAAAGCGGCTTAAATATCCAGTTTTATAAAAATCTTAACTTTAAATACTCGCCTTAAAAGCTCGTTTATCCTTAGAATCAGGTAAGCGTCTTTCCGAGTTAATGCGTTTAGCTTCCAGTAGTCTATGCAAAATCAGAGGCTACTATCGGCCTTCTTTATAAATAGTACTAGCAAAGCAAAGGGGCTAGTACTTATCTTGATAAAGCCTTTATTTAAATTCTTAAGTAAGTACTCCTTTATAACCTTAAGCTCTTTAGTAGATTAATAATAGAAGGGCAAATAGGCGTTAGGCAAGGGCCCTTTTAACTATATCTTATAATTATAGTACTAATAGGGAGGGAGGGTATCTGCATCCCTTTTAGAAAAGGCTTATCTTAAAGATCAGTACTATTTTAAGAGTCGATTATTAATTAGCTTTTTAATATTAGGATTCTTAGGCTTATATCTTTCCTTTAAAATCCTATCTACTTTATAAATACTGGTTTAAAAGAACTTAGTCTCCTTATACTTTATATTATAATAAAAGGCGTTAGTACTAATTTTGCAAATAAGAACTGCAGCTTTAAGGCATTTGCAAATAGGGTCAGATTATAATCGATTTATATTAGACTATTTTCCTAGATCTAGCTTAATTATAGGTAAGGGCGCTAGCCTAGTAATAGCAATAGGGATCTTGCGCTTAGCTAAGACTATTAAATTAATATAAGACTATCTTCTATTAATCTATTAAGCTTTATTTATAGCTATTTCCTATTCTTTATAATTAATATTAGCTTAATAATTGGATTAGATCCGAAGTCTTTTAAAAAGGGGAAGATAGATAAGAATTTCCTTTGCGAATTAAGGAGATAGGGGGTAATATAAAGGCTATATAAATCGGTTTTCCTTCGGATTAAGTTTAAATCGGAATCAGCATATCCATTTGACTCTAATAATAGCATTACGCTAGCTTAGGTTAAGAATAACCTAAGGGTAGTTATAAATACGCCTTTTATCAATTGTTAAGTGAAAGTATATATAGTGTATAGCTTATACGCAAATAGTATTCTAAAATCTATAGATAGGAATAGGGGCTAGAAGAGGAAGAATTTAAAAGCTAGTCGCTTTTAAAAGATGTATAAAAAAGGGGCGATTTAAAAATAGGTAACTAAAGGCTTTAGTATCTATTAAAGCTAATAATAATACTCTAAGTCCATTTATACTAATAGTATAAGAGGTTAGGAATTACTTCCCTTTTATTAAAGAGTTAAGATCTAGCTTCGATAAGTTGTACTTTTGTAGGCCTAAGTAGGAGTCTTTTCCTAAGCCTCTTCATTTTCCTAATCTTCTTCTATTTTAACCCTATTCTTAATTAAGTCTAAAGTCGGGTTAGCTTCCTTTATATCTTTTAAGGTATTGATCTTACTTATAAAAGGGCACTTAATCTTATAGTAACTAGTTTTGCTATAGGTTTAGTAAGTAGCTTACTTAAAGGGTAAAGTAAGAGAATTAGCCTTAGCTAATATATCTTAGTAAAAAGGGGTAATAGGCTTTAAGGCTAATAGCCTAGAAACTTAAGTAGTACTTCTAGCGCTTAGACCGTAAGTAGTCTTATTAAAGAGCGAACCAGATGTCTTTTAGTATAATACTAAGGTCGCCTTACTTTTAATCAAAGGGTTGAAAAGTTAGTTACTTTAGCATTTAGTATTAAGGGCGTTTAATTAGTTAATTATAATAGTATAGTCCTTTCCTTAAGAGGCCTTAGTTAAGGCGCAAGCAGCTCTAAGCTAAGGGGTAATCTTATTCTATATAAAGAAGAACTACTTAAATCTTAAGACCTCTTCTTAAATCGCAGCAGATTAGAATTGGGCTTAAAATTAAGGAAAAGTTTCTTTAAAATGATTAGCTTCTCTTATATAAAGGTAATAGAAAGTAGATCGAAATAGGTCTACCTTTTAGCTAATTAAAAAGTAACTGCTTAACAATTCTACTATTTCTTAATAGTTTTAAAAGGGGTTAGTCTTTAAAAGGTACTAGGGTTCGAGGTACATTTGGGCTTATCCTATAGTAGATCTTTAAATAAAGGCTTAGCAAGCTTGCTTATTTGGATATAGGTTAGTATTAACTTATAATCGGTCTTAGACTAAAGCTAACTACTACTTATATATTAGGGAGGTCCTATTGTTAAAGGGGGTAATCTTTTTAATTAGCTGAATTTTTAGCCATTTTATATCTATATCGACTTTTAAAGGAGGCTAAGTCTTACTTTAGCAAAGGTAGGTAGATTCTCGCTTAGTAGTCTAATATATGCGCTAAGCTATCTCTTAGCTTTAATAAGCTAGGGTCTTTAAGCTAAAGATAGCCTAGGCAATCCTACTAATCTTGCTTTATAATTATTAATTAGATTGATCTTAGCGTTATAAGAATTCCTCTAAACCTAAGATTATTCCTTATAATACATTTAAGTTCGAAAAGTCTTATTTATCTTAATTAGCTTAGCTATAGCATTATAGTCTCTTGCCCTTAGCGGTAAAGGAAGGTCCGGCCTTAGGGGCTAAGGTAAGAGTACTCCTTATAGAAGCTAGTTCCTTAAATGAACTAGGTATATTCTGTATTTGCTAACTTCCGGCTGATAAGGAATTCATTTTACCAATTTTAGTTTCAATAGGGATTTAATTAATAAAGGGTTCTATAGAAAAAGGGTTTTAATAGTATAGTGCTCTCTTAACTTCTGCCTATAGTACTTCTACAAAAGGAGTAATTAAGAAAATCCGACTAATGAAAGCGTTCCTCGATTATATTAGTTAATAAGCTACACTTAAGCTCTCAGTTTATTTAAGAGATCTCTAGGATCCTAACTCTATTGAAAGTCGAAATAACCGCAAATCGATTTTCAAAAGGGGTAGGATATTATTAAAAGCTGTCCTTAGTAGAGAAGAACTTCTTTATTTAATATAATAATATAGAACCGCTAAAGTGCAAGATCAAGTATAAGAGTAAGAAGTAGTGCAAAAGGCGTATTCTATAGGTCTAATATAAAGGAAATGAAGAAGTTAGAGAGCCCTCCTTAAGGGAAAGCCCTTCTTCCTTATATATATAAGTAGCTTAAGGCTCTTTATCCATTTATATAATATTATATAAGAATATCCTTTTGCACCTTTAAATTCAATTCAAGATAACCTTATATCGAATCGAGATTGTAAAACCTTAAAACGCTATACTCTTAGGTAATTGCGCCAAGTAGAGGTGCAGCCGTTACAGATTACCTTTTCTTAAAGAGCTTTAAAGACCCTAAATGTTTTTTCTTATTAGGCTTTATAAGGTATTGTCTTAATTTTAATATAAGGTATGACCTCTTCTCAAATCTGGCCAAGTTCCATCTAATTAAAAGCTAAGGCGTCTTTTCGATTTATTAAGGTTTTATAAAGTAGTTCGCGTTCTTGCTTTATTAAGTCTTCTCTAATTTTTAGTATATTAAAATGTTCTTTTATTAGCTAATATCCGATAGGTTTATTAGAAAATCTGCCTATAATAAACTTATCGAATTTGCTACCTAGCTTTGGAGGTCGAAGCTTCTTATCTTATTCAAACTAATCATCTAGTCCTTTAAGCTTTAAGCTATTAGAGATTCCCTAATCTACTGGTCGTACTTTATCGGCCTTACTTTTATATATAGTTTAAATATTGGCTAATACTATATTTCTCTACTTCTTTCCTTTTTTATCAAATCCTATAAAATAGTCCGAATTTTCCTTTTTAAAAATAAATAAAAGATTTTCTAAGTCGTTAATTTAAAGTGCATAGATAGAAATATTATTAGTAATTTTATTATTTTTCACTTGCAGGCCTAGTTTATAAGTGGTTTTTAGGTTTTTTAAAATAATTGGTAAATTATCGAAATTTGTAAAACAAACCCTCTTCTTTATCTTATTTTTCTTTTTTCTTAATTATTAATCCGATAAAACGCTAATTATACTATTTTTTAAAATTCCAGATTTAACTTTTAGTCTAGGACCGCGAGTTAAATCGCTATTATTCAAAATTGGCAAACTTACCTTTCTTTTACTATAACTCCTTACTAAGTGCCTTCCTTTACTAGTATTAAGCCTAGCCCTTATACTAGCTAATTATTTCTTAAAACCTTGTTTTAGAATTTGGCTATATCTCTTATAATAACCATTTATCCTTTTAAAGATCGATTTGTATTTTAAAGACTAGCTTTTATAAGACTATCTCTAAGATAGTTAAATATTAGCTAAGATTTTAAAATAAAGGGCATTCTTAAAAGAATATCATTTGAAGAATTCTCTATTATTAGAAAGTTAATATAATTAACGATTCCTTTGACCTTAACCTTTACGTTTTTCACCTATTTATTAAAATTGTATTTTGATCTAGAGATAGTCGAATAAATAAGGAGTCGATTGCTAACGATTGTCAATTGAGCTATTTCTACTACTTTTCTAGTTATTATATTAACTTTTAAATTATAATCGATTAAAGTCTTTGCTTTAATTGATTCTTTTATAGAATAAATAATAATAAGGCTTTTTATCGCAACTACTAAACAATTTCAGTTAATATTCTAAGATATTAAAGCTATTACTATAATATTATAGTACCTTTAGGTTCCTTTATCTTTTGCAATTTAAAGATATTTAATTAAGGCTAGGTGCTTCTTAGAGTTCTTTTATATTATTATTTCCATTTCTTTATTATTATTCAAATCTTTAAAGGCAATTAGGATATGCTTTTCTAGTACTTTATTAAAGCGTCTAGTTAAATTAAATAGGTCTTTGAATATAAGGTTAATTTGCTAAGCTATGATATTCTCTATAGCTTTTTCTATTGCAGTTGAACTAGTATATTTATTAACGAATTTTTCTTATTTTAACATCTGTCTCTTTTGCTTAAGGTCAAGGGTCTATATAATAACTTCGACTTCTTAATCTTTAAGCTTAAAGCCGTCTTTATCTATTATATCTTTAATTAATTCATCTGCTATATCGGCTTTATCCTTGTTTATTGCAGTTCCAGATTATTAAGTATCTTTTAGCGTTTGGATTCTATATTGAGATTCTTAAGTTATACGCATTGATTTCTAGACTTTAGCTAGTTTTATTAGTATTAAGGG
Source organism: Diplocarpon mali (assembly GCA_024741835.1). NCBI lineage: Eukaryota > Fungi > Ascomycota > Leotiomycetes > Helotiales > Drepanopezizaceae > Diplocarpon > Diplocarpon mali. Next base: position 44,947 of record JAENRP010000155.1, on the reverse strand, counting down.
AGTAGTAGATCTAGAAGGACGCCGAGTATTCTAAGGGTTTTTAGATACAGAAGTAGTATTAATATTAGCAGATATGTTATTATTAACCTACTTTAAAATAGAGATACCTTTGACTTTAGTAGTAGTCTGGTTCGAAGTTTAATTAGTAAGCACTCCTTTAAGTAGATTACTAGCTAGACTTATATATATATAAGTTAGGACCTTAGAGTTGATTTCAATAATACGCTTCCGTTCGGCTAAATCCTTGTCCTACTTTATACCATATATTATTATTTGAATAGTCTATAGCTATAAATGATTCTAATGTTTTTTTAATAGGGATAGCGTCTAGCCTAGGATCTTTAATATAAAGCATCCTATACTTATTAATATATATAATCCTAGTGTTAATAAAACGAAGGAAAAGAGGGCAATTGTTGCAGTACTTATATAAAGTATAGTTAGGTTCTTTATTATTACAAAAGTTGCAGGTTAATCGTCTTCTATTGCTGTTTCCTTAGTACCCTATAGTATTAATATTAGTAGAATGCTAGTTAGGATCAATTCCTCCTTCTTTAGCCAGCTATTGCGTTTTTATATTAGCTAGTTATTCCAAATAATAAGAAGCAAGAGTCTGGTAATAGGAACTACTAAGTTGGCTTATAGTAGCTGAGTTTTATCTATTACCAAACTAAAGAATATACTATTTTTCTTATAAAAGATTATTAATCTTAGTTTCTAAGCTTTAGATTCGAAGTTCTGCAAATTAGGTCTTAAGTTCCTTAATTCTAAGGTTGGATCTTACTCTTAGGTTAGGCCTACAAGTGAAAGGTATGACTACTAGGTTCTTCTTTACCTCCTTTATAACTTTTAAAGCTTTCGAGTATTCTTAGACTAAATTCTTAAGGTCTTTAGTATAAGAGGGAGTAAGGGCTTTTTCCTACTCTATAGCATTAATAGTTCTCTTACTAAGATCTGATTTTAAAGCAAAGGCTAAGAATTCCTTAAATAAGGTAAAGGTTATAAAGTTTTACTTATCGATCTTAAAATACTTAATAATCTTATTTCAAAGGCTAATAGGTAATCTAAGTAAGAAAAGGCGGCCTCTTTCAACTTCGCTAAGTATTTTCTAGCTAATTAAGGTATTTGATATATAAGTAAAAGTCTAATAGTAGTTCTTAAGTTCCTTAAGAGTATAAGTAATTAGAATAAATTCCTTTAAGAAAGCTAAGGTATTGCGAATCTATTATCTATTAAATTTGTAGAATTCAGATTTAAGGGCTTTAATAAGAAGTTCTTATAAACTATAAGTTTTCTATTTAAAAAGGGACTTGATAATATCCTTACTTATATAATTATAATAGTAAGGAAGTCGAGAAATCATATCCTCTTATATAATATTAAAATTGTAATAAGTTTCCTTATATTACTTAAGGAAATTAGTAATATTGGCACTTATAAAGTAAGGAGCACTAAGGGAACTAAAGAAGGGAAAGTGACTAGTAATAGCTTTGAATGCGGCTATTATTATTTTATACTAACTATCTAAGTTGATAAAATCTATAAGAGGCAAAGGGGAAGCTTTAATATTATAAGATTGATTGCTAAAAAGAGTACTTCGAAATTCAAAAGGGCTTAAAGAATATTTAAAATTCGAGTTAATCTTAAAGTAATTAGGACGAGTTTGAAAAGATTCAAATAAAAGGTTAATAAAAAGTTCAAAATTATTATTGTTTTAAGTATTTTCTAATATTAATATTAAAAAAGTAGGTAGTAGTCCTAAGTTATTTAAGGATATTTTTTTATCCTCTTACTTATAGGCTAGGCTTAAGAGTAGAATTCCGGATTCTATTAAAAGTTTAATCTAAGTTTGTCAAAAGATTTTAAGTAAGTGCTAAATAGCTAATAGAAGCGTTGCAACTAATCGTAATAAGATAAGGTTTACTTAATTAAGGACTAATTTCTAAGATAAGATTTATATTTAAGATTCTTCTTAGCCTTTAGGCCAATTCCTATTAGTCCTTAGAATAAAGGGGTCTTTAAAGACAATTCTAAGGCAATTTTTAGAGTTCTATTAAGCTAAGGCGGCTGAATTATCAGATTCGGATTTTTAAAGATTCTAAGGAAGCACTTTTAGTTAGAGTTTGCGCTTAGTATTACTTAAGTACTTAAAACTACTACTATTTGAGATTGCTATTATAGGGTTTGCCAAACTTTTTATACTAAGAAGTCGAAAATTCCGAAAATCTCAGAGTTAAAGAAGAAAATAGGGGTTTTTAAAGCAGAGCTGAAAAGGGAAAATCTAAGGTTATTAATAGTTGCTAAACGAAAATCGATAGTTCTAAGTAATTAAGCGATTAAGGATAAGGGTTTTAAAGTTAATTAAAATGCTATAAGTGTTTTAAAGACGTATTTTAAAGGCCGGTCTTTTATCTACAAACCAAGAGATCGATAAAGTTGTATAAGGACGGAAATCTTAAGAAATCGGTCCTTATATAGATCATTAATATAAAGCAAAGGGGAGATAATATAAGAATAGGCCTAAAGGAAGACTTAAAAACAAAAGGAGGAAGCACTATAAGTAGGCTCTTTTAAATAAGATATTAGGAATAAGTCCCAAGTATGGAGTATATTCAGTATTATAGCGACACGCGCTGTCTTTATATATAGAAGATGGCCCTTTTATCTTCCTACCGTCCTACGCCGATCATATAATATATGTCACAAGACCTATCTATCTCAGGTCTCCATAGTAATAGACGCAAATCACCTTAATTCTTCTTAGTAAGAGAGAAAAACCGTAGTAATCTTTTGAGTATTTCTTCGAGTCTTCTTAATAAGAGAGAATAATAAAGGAACTCATTAGCATAGACTGATCGATCGCAATAAGAGCTTTCGAATTAGTTTATCTCTTTTGCTTTAACTTAGCTGTCTGTGGTTTTATTAACCACTAATTAGTGTTAGTCTTATAAGGTATATATATAAGGTCTTAAGATAGTTCTATATTTGTTATATTAGTTATATCTATAGAAGCAGAAGAGAGATATCAAATAAAAGAGTAAGTACTCAGGTACCCCTGTCTATGCACCCTATTCACGTGTCTTACACGTGAATATATCTCCCTTCCTCCACGTGACCTATTGTCACTGTATTCCTACAGACTTAAACCAAATTTATTTTGAGCAAAAGTCGTCTTTTATGAAAGCCAGGGAAAGCATACTATATATAGAATTTAGAGATGGTCGAGTAATCTATCAATAGGGCTATGACAGAGGTCTGCCTGAGTAAAGAGAAGAGATAGTATATCATGAGCAGATTTTAGAGTATACTTGAGTAACTTGTTAATAAGGCTATTCTCATACCCATTCTCAGGGACACTGCAGAGGTATACTTTGGTAAATAATAGAGAGGGTATTATATATATAAAACCCAGTAATACTCGAGCAACCTTTGAATAGGGGCTTTTTTTTCCTTTTTGTAGGTTCCGTACCGACATCGATATTTCACGCGAAATTAGGTGAAATGAGAGTCAAATTATATGTATTTTGAAAAGTCTACCCTTATATATAGGGCCGATATGCCACCTTTATACCTCTGAATCACTTACCCTCCTATATCCCTCCAAGCCGGTGGCTGCCATATTCGCCAAGGCCCCTGGCTGCGAAACCCTGCGAGGCCTTTATGAAACCTGCCCGACTTCATATGATATGCTAATACAGGATGATCCTAGGAATAGGGGGAACGAGCGTTATAGAGTCATCTGCGTACCAACACTCTTGATATATTATATTAGTTCTAAACTATATAGCATAAGCGTGAAATGCTTTACTCGGATTAATATATAAGGAGAAACTAGCCCAAGAACTCCATATATCTTTACTATTCAGCCTATGATACCTATGAATCCCGGTTCCTCAGATAAGAGTCTAAATCATACCTTGATTAATAGTTGTTTCCTTTCAGTCTTGGGCGAGTACGTTTTCAAAGGTGCCTTAATTAATAGAGTCGCTTTAGGCTCTTCCATTTAGGATATGCCCTTTACGCTGATTGCAGCTATTCATTTGATCATATTAAGCGTTTTATTAGTCGGCGGCGGCTTTTAATTATAACCCTTCGTATCGACTATATTTGAAACTACTAAAATATATCATTTTCCTTCTCTTCTTCCTCCTCCTTCTCTTTGTATACTATAACCTGCCTTTTTCCCCTTTATATCCTTTATTAAGCCTTTCCTCTATCTATAGGTATATATTTGAATAATCCAAGAGTACGCAAGTCGAGGTGGAAAGTTAAGGGTATTTATAAAAGAGGTACTATAGTGATAGCTAGGTAATCCTCTTGTAGTCTAGAAGAGTGCACGAGAGAGTTTGAGGTGCAAAATGATGGTTGTTGGTTATCTTGTATTCTAAGAGAGTGTGTGTAATGATGGCACCTTGGAGTTACGGCGTTTAAGGATTTTGATATATCATATCAAGTAGTGTTACACCGACCTTTACTTTAATGAAGTGCATGAGGATATTCTAATATAATATTACAGGAACGGGCGGCAGGGCCTCTGGCCTGTGAATTTAATTAGGGAGACTCTCCATATGAGGGCTCTCCAACTTGTTCGTTTACTTCGTTTCAGACATGCAGAATACGCCTTTGCACTTATTCTTGCTACCCTACTTAATTCCGCAATACAGGCGGTTCTGTGTCGTTACAAAGAGAGTTCTCTGAACTCGAGAATATCCAAGTGAAGGTGCCTGGGCCTTAGCGCCTTGGCACCATATCATATGACTAGCATGTCTGCAATAATAGTACAGAGAAAAAAACTTCATTCCGACATTTTCGAAAGCTCTAGCTTTATTTGACTTTTGGTTTGATTATTTCGCAGTCGAAAAGCCTCATTCTCGGCTTTACAGACTCTTATAGAGTCTGCAGGTTCGTAGGAGATACCGCGCACAGGTATTGGGTCGTCATCTCCCTAGTAGGAGCATTCTCAAGGCTATTCTCAGGGTCATTTTAGGATCAATTTTAGGACTATTACAAAAATGTGCGTTCATTAAGAATGAAGAGGGTATATTATATATGGAGTTCAAAGATATTTGTATAATTTGCCAACAGGACTATACTCTGGTCATTCTCAAGGCTATTGTAAAGGTCTGCTTTGCAAAAGAGTAAAAAAAGTATACTATATACAGAATTTAGACTATACTCAGCTAGTCTACTAGTAGGGCTGTTCTAAAGGCTATTCTTAGAGCTTTTGTATTCGAAGCAATGCTTAGTTGGTTTTATACAGATGAGCGAAGAGTTTTGTGGCCTCTTGCCCTGGCCTTCTTTCCTTCAGCAGCCTGCCACGCTTACCTGTAGCTATAGGCGGCTGTTAAGCTTAGAGTTGAAGTATTTCTCGGAGGTCAACAGACCTTTTTTTCGCGTCACGTGTCCGGAATTTGTCGTTCAAGTGTTTGTAATATAATACAGATAGAGAAGAGACTGGTCGGGAATGAGACTTGATACCTCAGGAGTTTTTGTAAATTCTCGAAATAAATTTCTAGGTAACTGATACTATGCACCTTAGTTATGCTCTACTTTATTTTGCAACTTGTTATTTATATTACGGTGACCAAGCTTTGAAATAATCGTAGAAACACTCGTGGATTATTCACTATCGTAGCCTGTGTCCTCTTCCCTGTCTTCATGGCTTGATTTTTTCGTTTTTAACAATGATGAATCTCGATTAATGTCTGATAATCCCAGAAGTATTGAATTAGTTGAGTAGGGATCTGATATAGGGGAAATCAATTAAAAAGGATGCCGGTTTCAACACCGGTTGAGCCTCGAGGTCTACCACAGTTCCAGATTTAACATGGCTTCTCTCTTTAAGGCCGAATTGGTATGGTATGCACCGACACTACACAAACATGAAATAGACGGCACTAATAGAAAAGCCAAAAGCATCTCACAGGAGAGCTTGAGAATGAGTTGTCTACGTTCATTCCTTCATGACACTACATGCATACATCAACACGGATATTCACTCTCGCCCATCCCGAACTTTTCATTTTCGTTTTTCGCAAGCCTTCACCGCGGTCTGTTCCTGTATGCCTCAAGCCATTGACATCTTGATGTCAAAATTCTATAAAATCTAACGCCTACCACACCTTTAAACAAGTATCAAGTCAACGCCAGCCAGAGCTACTCTCCAGAGCTTAATTCATAGCAAGCTTTCCCAAGCATCCAGCCCTGTTTTCTTGGCCTGTGGCTGCTGTGCCGTTACCCCGAAACTCGATTGCTGCTGTGCTCCAAAGCCGCCTCCACCAGCTCCAGGTGGTGGCGGCAATGAAAAGGAGGTTGGGCTCCCTACTCCAGGACGCTGCTGGCCAGGAGGCGGCAGTGAGAATGCATTTATCGAATTCGGTAGCGTGGTCGTAGGTCTTTGCTGGCTCTGGCCCATTGACAAATTTCCCATGGGGTTTCCTATGTTGTTCATCGGGGTATTTGTATTAGCCCAAGGGTTGGGAGCTGCAGCACCCCAATTGAGTGATGTACTTTGTGTTTGAGCTTGACTCTGAAAGCCTGATATCTGGGGCTGGATGGGCGCAGAGTTGTAATTATATGATACTGGTTGTGGTTGTATCGAGGCAGTGAAGCTACTCTGACTTTGGGGCTGTAACGGCTGCGAGAACTGTGTTGTAGTCGGGGTGAGTGAGTCGAAGCGCGAGAGATCCGGAGTAATAGTTCGCGAAGCGGGCGCTTGCTGAGGACGCATGGGTGCACTCAGCGAGCTACCGCCGATCGAGCCGCCAGACGTGTTTGACGTGCTCGCACTCGGAGTAGACCAGGCGAATGAAGGAGTTACTGACTGATTCGACGCTTGTACGGGTGTTTGTGCTACTGGTTGAGAATCCCACCCGGGGTCCAGAGAGTGGGATGGCGAAATGGGGCCAGCATTTCCCTTCACTAGACGCTCGAAATCGACTTCAGGATCGTCCGAACCACCATTAGTCGTACCGAATGCATTGGTAACACCGAAAGACATGAAATCGTCGTTGCCCTTCGCTTGTAGTCCATTGCTGCCCGAAAGCTCCTGTAGCTTCTTCGTCTGCTCATTCTCGACTCTCAGCGATAGGCTTTTAACAAGATCCATAAAGAGTTGGAATTGCTTAAGATCAAGCAGCGGACCGAGACTCATGCTCCATAAGACGGGAAGGATATCCATGGCAACGTATTCGGCGTCTACTACTCCACCCACTTGACGCAGGACGTTCAAAGATGCGATAGCGACGGCGGGTTCTTTGGTTTTGATGCCCTTAATGAGGGGGACTATCTTTTCTTGCATCGTGTATTTGTCAAGGGCGGTTGACGAACTCTTTTTGCTCGCGGCAGAGTTGTTTATTCCGTCAAGACCATCATTACTCTCTGCTGGATCATTGGAGCCTCCACATAGAATTACGAATGCTTCCAGGCCTCTAACTTTGATTCCGAGACTGCTTGTCTTGGTGAAAACCGACGCAATCACGGGGAAGAGCTCGTTTTTGATGGTCGAAAAGTCTAAAGCGGGCAAAATAGTCGGCAGAACTCGGAGTGATGCATCTACGATGCTATGTGTCGGTGATTCGATAGCAAGGTGGATGATAGGAAGGATGTCTGGTAATGTCAGATGTATTTGTCACTCCGAATCAGTCCTACTTACTGTCTTTGAACTCCTTCCCTGAACAGTTGGTGGTGACGGCTCGAATATGCTCCAGCATAACCATCAAGCCAGCCTCCTTGGCCGGATCCCGCTCCGGGGCTGTCCTGGGAGCAGCTGGGACAAAAATTTCCTTTAATCTAGGCACAATCTTTTCCGTAAAAGGCCGACGACCAGAAGGAAGCAGTTCGACGATAATAAATATATTTTTCAATATCAAGGATAGAAGTTCTCGGTCTTTCATCTCCTCCAGCAAAGCTGGTAGAACCTTCTTCTCCAACACCGATTTTGGGAAGGACGGCAAAACCCTAGATAACCTTCTCATAAACTGTGCTTTTTCGTTAGGGGTCTTCGCCGGAAGAGAATCCAGAAATCGGATGGTGGAGATCAGGACATTGTCAAAATAAGCACTTTGCTGAAAATCTTTCGCTGTCATTCGTTGAGCAGGCCGTCTTGTAATTAGTCGTGGTAGTACAGAAGAAGTGAGATCTTGGGGTATCGGTCGTGAGGATAAGAAGCCATTACTAGCAGATGGTACGGTAGAAGAAGAGGCAAACAATCGTTTGTATGTGGACGCACTGGAGTTGGCTTCTAGTGGCGAAGTATGCGGAGAATTGTATAGAGTGATTATCAAAAGTCCCAATGAGAACATGTCGGCAGCTACGTTCAGGTTCGAGTCGAGGACAAAGTCAGGAGATGTATAATCGAGGTTCATTTGTACAGAACGAGGTAGCCGAGGATCGAGATTCAGGCACTCGGAGAGATTTATGGGTATCACGGAACTGGCTTTCGTGGATCCATCCGGAGGGCTTGCAAAGCTCAACCCGCTGATCTTCCAGTCGGACTGCAACATATCAGCATCTTGTCTATGCGTTTCTGAAGGTGTTCCTACCTTGGCATTCACAAACACAGCATCAGGTGTCAAGTTTCCATGCACGAGCCCGGCATTGTCATGTAGAAACTCCAGGGCTTTGCTGATCTGTTCCAACCCCTTTTGTATTTCCAGCTCATCAATCTCGAGCTCTCTCCTCCGTCTACCACCTTCAGCGTCTTCTTTCATGAATCGACTCGAGCGACTTCCACCACCACCAGCTCTCTCTTGCTCGTCCTTCTCCTGCAAGATTCCAGATAATGAAGCCGTGACAGTTTCGGTCGCAAACTGTAGTCCGCCGTTCCTCGTTTCCTCGACTGGCTCTACCAGCTCAAGGATATTAGGATGCCGCAACCTAGCCAGCGACGACGCCTCCTTTTTCAATCTCTCCACCACTTCTTCCGTGGCCTTCTTCAAAGAAGAAGCACTCGACCTGCCTAGGGATCCAGCATGTTGGTCTAAAGATTTGCGGTCAAAGACAAAGACCGAGACTTCTTTCCCAGTAGACTTCTTCTTCGCGTCGAATATCTTCCAGGGACCGGAGGTCGAGCTAGCGGTGGAAGCTATAGAGTAATTCGCATTGATGTTCGATTGGAAAGACTTCAGCGCTTGACTGAACATGGTGCTCAAGCTGTGTGCAGCTGCCGCCGAAAACTAGGTACCTATTGTCGCATCGATGTGATAAGCAATACAGGCGTGAGACTGCGTCGTTGATGCAGACAGTCAGTAGAAAGCAATTCTATCAATTGAGAAAATGGGGTTGTACTTCCCAGAAAGCAACTAGAGCAAGCAGTCAGTAAAGCTTTCGAGCCTCGTGCAGTCGATGTTGTTGAGGGTGGCCTTTCACGCAAGGCTGCTCAGATGATCTCAAGCAGCGGACTCCTTGCTTGGCACTCCGCTCCGGTTCAGGAGGGCGGAACATAATTATTTACTTTGGCAGAAGCTCGCATTCACCTCTGACTCAATACCAGAACCCAGAAATTAGAAGCTCAAAGAGGTCTGGGGGAACTCATCGCATGTTCATAATAGATCCTCAAGAATCCTCAAACCAAGATGCTCCGTCAATTGTGGCCTACAGCTGCGCTGTGCAAGCGATCGCCCTCGAGCTTGCTAGCAGCCGCATGTCAACAATTACGCCTCTATAGCATTCAAGCCGAAGCAGCCTCCACAATCAAGCTGCAAGAGATCGACCCTTCGAAACTTTCCATTACAAAGACCACTACGCCCAAAGAGCTGGTGCCACAGAATGAATTGGTGTTCGGGCGCACCTTCACCGGTATCTCCCCTCCCACTTTTCCCCTCCAAAACCGAATGCTTCCAAGTCAATGCTAACATATATATATAAAATCGCAGACCACATGCTCTCCCTCGAATGGACTGCTTCTACCGGATGGCTGCCCCCCCGCATAACACCCTACCAAAATCTGTCCCTCGATCCCGCCTCATGTGTCTTCCATTATGCATTTGAATGCTTCGAAGGCATGAAAACCTATAAAGACAGCAAAGGGCAAGTGCGGCTTTTCCGGCCCCATAACAATATGTCGCGCATGAACAAATCCTCTGCGCGCATCGCGCTCCCGACTTTCGACCATTCCGCTATGATCCAGCTCATTTCAAAATTCGTGCAGATGGAGGAGCGCTTCATTCCCAGCCAGAAAGGATACTCACTATACCTGCGCCCGACTATGATTGGCACGCAGAGGACTCTAGGTGTTGGGCCACCAGGTAGCGCGCTGCTGTATGTTATCGCTTCACCCGTAGGACCGTACTACCCTACGGGCTTTAAAGCCATCTCGCTGGAAGCCACAGACTACGCAGTGCGCGCCTGGCCCGGCGGAGTAGGGGATAAGAAGCTTGGTGCGAACTACGCGCCGTGCATCGTGCCGCAGATGGAGGCAGCGAGTCGCGGATTCCACCAGAATCTGTGGCTTTTCGGTGAAGAGGAGTATGTGACGGAAGTGGGAACAATGAATATGTTTGCCGCTATCAAAAACAAGGAGACAGGCCAGAACGAGCTCATTACCGCACCTCTCGATGGCACAATTCTCGAGGGCGTCACCAGAGACTCCGTCCTCGCTCTCGCCCGCGAGAGGTTGACTTCCGAAGGCTGGATTATCACAGAGAGAAAGTACACCATGCGGGAGCTGGCAGACGCTGCAAACGAGGGTCGGTTGTTGGAGGCGTTTGGAGCGGGCACGGCGGCGATTGTAAGTCCAATAAGGAATATCAGCTGGAAGGGGGATCTGGTGGATTGTGGATTGAAAATAGACGAGGAGGCTGGCCCTGTGGCCTCGAAGATGAAGGACTGGATTGAGGCGATACAGTACGGGGACGAGGAGCATGAGTGGAGTTATGTTGTCCCGCAGTAATGGAGGGTGAGAATTGCAAGATTCAAAATAGACGGTGGCTATGATCCATTAGCATTGGGTTTCTAGAGAGAGAGAAAAAGTCTTGCAGGCATGGGGTGGATGTGGAGCAAATCATGTTTCCAAGGCCGAATCTCCAGCCTGTTCCATTCCTCCACATCTTGAAGTTTGTATCCACTTCATCATCCGTGTGGAGACCACACATCTTGTACTCCCAGATGTCGCCACCAGCTTCATGATCCACTCACTATCAAGCAATGTAACAACAAACGAAGCAAGTTCACTTGATCAACAAAGCAGACTCAAAATCCCAGTCCCACCTTTCTATGCAGTCCAATTGTCTTCTGATGAAACGCACGAGCACTGATCCGTCCATTTCCCTCCCGCTCCCCATCCAGAACAAACGTGTTTATAACTCTCCAGCCTATTCCATTCTATGGCCGCCCTCAAATCTCCACGGCGCCCAGCTCACTGTGATGATCTCGCTCACGGCTTGACTTCCGGCTCCTTCAAGATTCCCTCCGCTTCTAACCTCCGGCGTGCTTCTTCCAGGGCCCAAGTTTGTATCCTATTGGGTGGGTGTTAGATTTGATCACCCGAACCCTTATTTCCATCGTCCACCTCATCCTTGTTGGTTCCTCCCGTTCCAAAATTCCATCTGATCTCGCGTTTCCACTTGCCAAAGCCCTGAGCTCCCTTTGTCCCATCTACCGGTCCCTCTCGCCTTCCGCACCAGCCTCCGAATCTCATAACACCTAATCGCCCCACGCCCAAACCAGAAGAGATGCAGCACTCACGAGGTATCGGGCTTAAAAGCATATGCCACAGCCGCCAGCCCCAAACTGCCGAAAAACCCATACACCCAGATCCCCTCCCATCCCTCCTTCTCCGCCTTCTCGCCAGGCTTGACGCCAAAAAGCCAGCCGGACGGGGGATCGAAATGGTCTTCGTGTGCATGGTCTGCGTCTGCGGCGAGCTTCGGGGGCGTCGTACTCAAGCTCCTGACGTTGCCGTATCCTCCTGTTTGGAGTCTGCCGTAACCTCCGGCAGAAGATTTGGAGAGGGTGTAGGCGGTGCGCAGCGCGGCTGCGGGACGCAGCGTGAGCGACATGATATAATCTGATTACCTCGGGGTAGAGAGGCTAGGTATCGCGAGTGGCGTGCGTCTGAAGTTGTTGGAGCAAGAGTGAAGTTGGATCGTGGTCGCTTGGATTTGACGCCTAGTCTGGATGGGGATAGCTTGATATCGGTGGGATAAAAGTGGAGAATTTCTTTTCGCTGGGGTTTCCCCCACTCATAGATCTTACCGGGCTAAGGTAGATAGACTTCATATATGACGCTTGAAAATCGTTCTACGATATCTGCTAATAGACTAGTGGGCTCTGTGGTCTGGGTCGGAAATTGGATATTGTATCGTCAAGTCTTGTGTCATAACAGTTGCAATTTGAGAGAGGAAACGCCGAAAGTTTTTGTCGTGTTGGACATGGCGAGATGGGAAGATAGTCAGTGTGCTATCAGAAAACGCCTACAAGTATTGGCGAGTTGTGCTATCCTGAATATCTGGAAATTCATGATTCAGAATAGGACAGAATACATCTTTTCGTATATATTACAGCTTTTTGCGTTGCATCCTGTCCAGTCTCTCACTCCCTGTTCCCCCGTTCTATTGCCTTAGGGTTTTGCAGGAACGCATGAAGGCAAAAGTATCAGCTTGCTCCACCAGGGGCACTTGACTATTCGCAATGCTTGCCATTTTTCTCACAAGTATTTGACGTCTGGTTAACACTCGGCTGTGCAGTATATACCAGGCTTTCATCATAATTTTCTAGGCGGCAATAGTTGTCAGGCACTCACTCTCTCTTGAGTAGTGTTTCCAGAATTCGTATTTTCTCCGCATATTTCCAAGTTTTTGTAACAGAATATCTTATCTCTTTGGCGAATTTACCATGAAAATTGCCGTCAAGAGGTTGTGTATGCTGACAAGGTGTCGTGCTGTATTTAGAGGTGGATTCCTAGTGGTGGCAGAAGCTTGTAAAATTCTAATCCAACGGTATAACTGAGTGTAGGAGCTCCTGTTCCTTTTCCACGCTTCTACTGTGAGATTGTATTGCGTTACCGCCATTTTGTACTCCAGCTCCACGTCTTTAGCTGTTGTTTTTGCGGGTAGTGCTGGAGCTGGCGTTTGTTGATCGGTAGCTTCCTACTATTGGTATAACTCGTGGTAGCTTTGCAATATTCTCTGGTCCCGTCCTTCCACTATCTTTTCAAGCTGCGGCGGTTCTATTTCTAGATCCAGCAGGTATGGAGCTTCGTTCTCGTAGAGCGGAGCTTGATTTCCCGTCTCTATAGCATACAGTTCAGGGTTATTAACCTGTCTTAGCTTTTCTATATGCTTCTGGAGCCGCAGAAATTCGGCCTGAAACTCTAGCTTGGCGTACCAAATGCGCTATGACTTCCTATCCTAGAGTATAACTCCACTAAAGCTAAGCTCCTGAGCTTCTTTTTGCTAGTATTCGCTTATATTGACTGGGATGGTAGGGAGTATGGGTTCTATTAGTTGGCTGGGAGCGTTGGAACGTCGAGTCTGGTCGTACAACGCGTATAGGCGAGGGAGAATGGATGAAAATAGTAGTGAAACCTCTCTAAGAAGCCTCTAAACATAGTGGATTTTTGATCGTTTGCTCCTAAGAGTCGCGAATGGTGCTGATAACTGTCGTGCTGTATTTAGAGGTGGATTCCTAGTGGTGGTAGAAGCTTGTAAAATTCTACTCTAACTGTATATCTGAGCTCCCTTTATAGAAGTGCTCCGTGGCCACTTCAGGGGTACATTACATAAGCCAGTCCTCAGAGGCCTCAGCGCCTGAGGCTCCTCATGGCGCAACACAAGGCAATTTACAATATATACATGGATCTAGAGCAAAATATCCAGGTATTGTTTTGTCATAGATTTTTCGCACTACAGTATCACCTTTTTAGATCTGCACCTGCTAGTTGTATCTGAATTTGTTCGAGTAGGGGTGATAGCCAACGGTCTCATATATATATTTGCTATCACTCGCTATGAACTTCCCAGAAGGGAGTAAACTTATAAATATATATTGTACAATACATCTTCTCTAAGATGTAATTTCTCTTTAATTATGGGATCGGATGCCTGTTGCTGTTGGTAGAATCGTCTCAGACTCCTCGGAACTCATGCCTTTCCAGCAGCAGCGCTATCATCTGTTTACCTCGTTTTTCCCATGGACCTAATTGTTTCCCCGTCTTTAAAACCTAAAATTAGAGAAATAAAGATGTTTATCCAAATTTGCGGCAACAGGAATGGGAGTAGGAGAAAAGTAGAATCGTCATGCTAAATATTCTGGTTTTAATTCATGTCTAGATCAGCCGTACATTAGTTGAGCTTAGGATATTACTTTACTATAGAAGATCTTGTAGGCAGACCAGTAGCAACGATTTTATGACTGATATGTCATGATGCTTCTGATATATTATAAGATAATTATTCTGTATCGCCGATCTGAGAGTTACAACAGGATCTGCTTGATTGACAGCGTCATGAAATTAGTTACATCTTAACTTTTAAATAATCGACTTTATTCAAATACCCGTAGTCTATACGACCAGACCTCATGTACCATAATGTTCAGTCTAGAATAATATGCGCCGATCAACCAAAAAGCTCCAACCTCTCACATATTTTCTTCTCGATATCTGTCTCCTGACAAGACATTTGTAAAGTTTCGTGCGATTTATGTCACATTATCTATCTTAAATTGTAACGATTATTCGTTCCCATGTGATTTTAATCCGGAAAATGAATTGAATGAATGAGTGAATACCGTTCCGGGAACTCCTTGCTCTCTACGAGACATAGACAATCGTAGTTCCTCTGCAGCATTTATCCAAGGAGTCAGCGCAATAACTGTCCTCAAGATGTTTATCAGCTATCCTCGGTATAAAGAATAGTAGGCGACGCGACATTGTGGATGTATCAAACGGCTTTCTTATTCTTAACCTCAGATACTAAAACGTAGAAACATCAACTACCATCATGCAAATACACAAGTTGACGGTGTACTGTATCTGCCAAGCCGCGGCCCCTAGTATTCTCGTGCCTGCACTATACGTGAAGATTGATGTTTGCTATTTGCTACAATGAATTGTCGTCTCGGGTTGAGTTGAGATGAGATGATTCGAACGTAGTCACAATAGCAAGCCCGCAAGCCCGACCCCTAGCTATCGAAACCAAATATCGTCTATTCAGGCCAATCACGACCTGCTCCGGCGACACCTTATTCACTCTGCAGTCACGTGTATGGATGTCAACAAAGCAGCCGCTTCGGCCCTAGCGTGTGGACTGCTTTGGTATTGTGGCAGGGATTCGCCTCCAAAGGATTGTCTTACAACACGCGATCGCGATATGTGAAATTTCCACAGCCGCTGCTCCTAACTTCTCTTCCTCTCATCATCCGCCAATAATTGCACATTTTCGATCTGCTGCATCTCGCGCGTCGACCTCTACATTCACTCTACCACCAAGAAGACGCTTCAGAACTCCCTCATTTCAAGCTCATCACACTTCACACCACACCCACGTTCGCCGCGCACCGAACCATCAACATGCCGCCCAAGAAGGCCGCCGCAGCTACTGCGAGCAAGAAGGCTGCTGCTGCCTCTGACAATAAAACACCATCCAGCCGAAAGACATCTCTGTCAGCGACTGCGACCGTTGTCACCAAAACCACTATCACAAAGACCACCAAGCGGAAGGCGTCCGATCTCGAGGACGAGGACGAGGAAGCTCCAGCTTCAGCGCCAGCTGCATCAAAGAAGATCAAGCCCACGCCCGCCGAGCCTGAAACAAAGAACAAGCCCGTTGCTAAGAACGGCGCGTCTACCGTCTCGTCTGGCAAGCCCAAGGCGACTGCGAAGAAAGCTGCTGCTCCCGAGAAGGCCACAGCGAAGAGGGCGTCTGACTCCGAGAGCGATGAGGAAGAGCCTGCGCCCAAAAAGACAAAGGCTGCTGTGAAAGTTGCGCCGAAGAAAGCTGCGCTGAAGAAAGCTCCTGCCAAAGCTGCTCCCAAGAAAAACACTGTAAGTCCACTCTTGCGCATCTGCGGGTTTTGCTAATCGACGGACAGAAGGCTGCTCCCATCAAGGCTGTTACTCCTGTCGAAGATGAAGATGAAGAGGAATCCGTCGAAGGAGATGAAGATGATGAAGAAGAAGAAGTTGCTGTAAGCTCACTTCCCTCTCCCATGAACAACTACTGATCGATCTTCAGGAGCCTGCTATCATAGTCAAGGCCGTCCCCAAGAAGGCTGCTGCAAAGGCTGCCCCCAAAGCTGCCCCGAAGAAAGTTCCTGCTCCAAAGAAAATCCCTGCTCCGAAGAAGGTCGCCGCTCCAAAACCACCCAAGGCCAAGAAGGCTCTCCCCGTCCTCAATACCCCTCCTACACAAGTCCTCGATGTATTCGTCTTTGGCGAAGGCAGTGCTGGTGAACTCGGACTCGGTTCCCGCAAAGGCGCAGATGGCAAGAAGGTCATAGATGTCACCCGCCCTCGCCTCAACCCATTCCTCTCTGCGGAGGATGTCGGTGTTGTCCAACTTTCCGTCGGTGGTATGCACACGTTGGCACTTACCAAAGACAACAAGATCTTGACCTGGGGCGTCAATGATCAGGGTGCGCTCGGTCGTCCGACTCCTCAAGAAGGCAAGATGGTTGAGCTTCCTGCTGGAGGTAGCGATGATTCTGATTCTGATTCTGACGACGATGATGACTCTGGTTTAAACCCGAACGAGGCGACTCCCAAGGCCGTTGACCCTTCTCACTTTGCTGAAGGTACCATCTTTGTATCTGTCCACGCTGGCGACAGCATCTCATTCGCTCTCACCACTACCGGCTTGGTCTACGGTTGGGGTACATTCCGAGTAAGCACGTCCCCTCGCCAATCCTTCATCTGCTGACAATCCAGGGTAACGATGGCATTCTCGGTTTCCGCGATGGCATCAAGACCGCATTTACCCCACTA
Organism: Diplocarpon mali; assembly: GCA_024741835.1. NCBI lineage: Eukaryota > Fungi > Ascomycota > Leotiomycetes > Helotiales > Drepanopezizaceae > Diplocarpon > Diplocarpon mali. The sequence goes on along the minus strand of JAENRP010000155.1, from coordinate 28,023 downwards.
CTCATCCCCGACCTGAAAGACATTACCAAGATTGCCGTAGGAACCAACCACGTCTTGGCGCTTGACAAGAAAGGTAAAGTCTTCACTTGGGGCGCCGGAGAGCAGAGTCAACTTGCCCGCCGCGTCGTCTCCCGCACTGCAGCCGGTGCGCTCATTCCCCGTGAGTTTGGTCTCAAGCGCAAAAAGATCGTCCACATTGGCTGCGGCGACTACCACAGCTTCGTTGTTGATGCCAAAGGCGATGTGTACTCCTGGGGACTCAACTCATTCGGCCAGACGGGCGTTCCCAAGGAGGAGGAAGAGAACGACAGCAACGCCATCTCTGTCCCTACCCTTGTCACCTCCCTCGCCGAGTACGACATCAAGCAGATCGTCGGCGGTGCTCACCACTCTCTCGCCTGTACTACCGACGGTAAAGTTCTCGTCTGGGGCCGCGTCGACAACTGCGAGTCTGGTATCGAGCTTGACGATCTTCCCAAGGAAAATGTGTTCTTCGATGACTCTGACCGACCTCGCTACCTCATCAAGCCCGCCGTCATCCCGGACATCAACGGTGCGTACGTTGCTACTGGACCAGATACTGGCATTGCGATTGCAACCGATGGCAAGGCTTTCTCGTGGGGCTTCAGCAGCAACTACCAGACTGGCCAAGGTACTGGCGAGGATATCACCGAAGCCACTGAGATTGATAACTCGGCTGTTCGCGGCAAGAAGTTGGTCTGGGCCGGTGTTGGAGGCCAGTTCGGCATTGTGGCTGGGGTTCATGAGGATACTCCCAAAATCAATGGCGCGTAGATATAGGGGGCTTGTCATCCTGTTCCTTTGGTAGTTCGGATTTCTTTCGTTACCTGTTGTTTCTTTTGCTCCGTTTCTCATCAAAGATTGGCCAAGGCAGTCCTTCGGCGCGCGCGTTAGGGAGTTGAGAATCGGGGGTTAGGGATGGATATCACATCACACATCATGAAGGTTAGGTTGTGCTCTGCAAACGGTCTGGGACATTCGCATCTTGGTGCGTTTTCGATAACACGGGATCTGTACCACTAGCTAGTCTCATTACTTTTGTTTTGTTTGCAAAAAAAGTTCATTGATTAATACTAAAATACAAGTTATCTCGTTCCTTACTTTTGAGCTTGTGCCTCCCCGAACTCTTCGCGCTCGGAGCCTGCTGTTGTGACGACGGGACCGAATGGAGCTTTCTGGGGGGTCGAATGCGTGGCGCGCGATGTATTCTATCATAACGGAGCGGTGACTTGTGATTGATATGTTGAAATGGAAGTGATCAGTATTCACCTGGCGCCTCGAGCATCATTGGACTTTTCTGAGCCGTATCGCGAGGAAATAGGATACGAGATGTAAGTTATGAGCATGGTGCAAACTAATATTTCCTGCTAGGAAGAATAAGTGTTTGAGAGAAGGAAAATGTAAGTGACCTGATTCCTTCGCCCTAGTGGGAAATGATCCAAGACTCAGCCGAGGTTTGGAGACAAGTCAGTTTCCATTAAAGGTCATTAATGCTTGTTTTTGGTAGGGGGAAGATAAGGGGTTTGGGTTCAGTCGGTGGCTAGTATTTACTTTTAACTGAGGGTTGGTGGGGAATAGTGAAACAATGTTTAGATATAGGTAGAGATGGAGAATGGAGAATGGATGTGGGATGTCAAGTGAGAGGGGGGATGTGTGTATGGAGTAGCGAGGAGAGAGATCAAAAGGACGGTAGGATGTTGTGATGTTTGCTACGTCAGTCGTCATTTGGGGGGTTCTTCTCAGTAGGGAGCCTGATATATAAGTTTTGTCTTTCTGGTGTTTAATTTCAAGTAGTTTCTGGCTTTTAAGGTCTAGGCTATGGAATGTGTTTTGTATTCCGGAGAAGGTGGTTGACGTGTGCATAATTTGGTATGTGGTACATGCAGTACACGCGCTACCTCTCGATGGGTTTCTACATTGCCTTTTTCTTTTATCTTACTGTTTTTATTCTAGTCAGGGATGTTGGATTTTATTGGGAAGTGATAATAGAAAGCCTGATTCCTAATGAATAAGTGATTGAAAGTTAGACTGATATTGAAAGAGACTGAATCTTAGCAATATCTTTTCTCATTCGCGATTTGCTTTTGATAAAGGTTGAGGGTTGAGACCGGAAGATGCTCCGGGTAGATATCAATGTACAGACATGCATCTTTTTGCCTTCCCTCAAACTTTCAACCGAACAACTACAGGTCAAGGACTTGAGAGAAATTTATGGATACAGCCAGCTTTTTTCTTTTCCGTAGACCTGAGCTGTCTTTGGTATCGTTTGAATGCCGGGCCGGCTTGGAAAAGGAAAGCACTGCTTTAGGATGGAAAAATGCAAATGCTTTTCAGAGGCGGGACCATTGCTTAGATTATTTCGGTGATTCTAGATGGAGCTCTGACCTTGATTTGTGATATATAATTTAGCAAGCTGTCAATACTATGGTGCTTAGAATTTCATTTGTCCAGAAGGATATCTAGCTGACTTTTGGTGTATAGCAGCTGGACCGAGAAGTCTAGCCGGCTCATTAAGCGGAGTTTTGACTCTGCAGGCTGAAGCGGAGGACTGGAGCACTGCATTTCAGTGACGGTCTGAGTCTCAACGATCGTCACCCAGCTGGAGGGCTCTGCCATATCTGTAAGGGGAAGAGAAAGATCTCGTTGAGGTGGTGGAGAGCTCAAAAATCAATCGCAGCTTACGCAAATAAAAAACTGTGCGCATTCAATCCGTTAAATATTTACCAAGAATTAAATATATCCTCGCCTTTTTGCGGGATGTTTGGGTTGCATTCTTGATAACATTTACACCTTGTAAGATAGGATCTCGCCGAAGCGTATTTCAAGTTGAGAGACAGAAAAAACTAATTAACTTTACTTGGAGTAAGTAGTTAATACTGGGATGTTTCTTTTTTCTGGAGAGTAGACTTAGTATATAGAATGTATGAATGCTTTTCGATAAGATCTGCCTCTTTTCTAAAAGCCACATTCTGCATACGCAGCCGTGATTTCACGGCTCTAGTACATCTATATATGACATTACATTGGCTCTGTCGCGCCAGTAACAGGATGGAAGTTAAGCTCAACAAGGTTGGTAAGGCCAGAGATTGGCATACCATGATCGAAGCTCTCTTTGCTTTTGTTGCTTGTTATCTCTGATGCAGTCTGCTCCAAAGCTCCGATTTACAAATCCGCCGAGTTTAAATAATTGAGTCTGGATATAGATTACTTAACTCCTGTCAGTTTGCTTACTTCTGTTATTTAATTTGTACTGGCCTACATGGTTCCTTGGAAGCCTACAGATTTTAAGCAGATAGAGAAATAATATCCAGTTGGCTCTCCTATCTTACGACCCCAACGAATCTCCTTAAACGCCAACTCTTAACGATATCATTGATATCCTTGATTGTGAATTTCTTTGGAGAAAACTTATCGAAGTTTGGATCGTGCTCATCAGGTACTTTGAGACTTTGGGAGTACTGCTTCCGCTGTAACCCATGTTTCTGCTTCATTGTAATAAGGGTACGGATCGAGGTAGCTTTATGCTTTTCATACTTCTTCCGCAACTATGTAACGTGATCGGTCAAGCGCCGTGAGAGTCATGTATCAGTTGCTTTATTTCTTACCTGCTACGTCACACTTCAATGTTGAGTTGTGATCAATTATGATTTCAAAACTTTAGAACCGTTTAAACAAATTAAGTGAGCTTGATCTTGCTGAAACTGATTCGATAGATTTCAGGATGGAGTGCTCCATTTGTAACTCATCCGTAAAATTTAATGTGGAAGGGGGATTGAATTGTATGTAATGCTGCCAAATGATGATTGAGGCTGGTATGAGAAGTCTCATCTAGCCTCTCATCTAGACTCTTATTAGTAGAAGACCTACAACCCAAGCGATAGTCTATTAAAAATCGCAAAAAAATTAACAAGGTTTACTTTCCGATATAAGTCAGCAGAATTTGTAAAACACGAAATCCTAGGAAACATTGTTTACCTCAAGAGCTATTCTCAGAAACTCAGCTAAGCATAGGAAAAAATGTAAAGACATCAAGATAAATTTTAGTCTTTGAATATAATGGTAAATTCAGAAGTTTATATTTTGAAGCAATTTCATAAGATTTGAAGTAAATCTAAATTCAAGAACTCATCGAATTGAAATATTTGTTGTAACCTGCTTGAGACGAAGCTTACAATTTTACTTGCTTTTCTCGCGCTCAATCTTTAGAGATGAAGTCTGAGTAGACCAGCCTTAGAGAGCATCCTATAATATAGCTATCCAGAATGCCAAAAGAGTATGACTCGAGAAAGTCTCAACCATCAGCAACTTAAACGAAAAGCCCTAGCGTTCCTGTTGCCATGTACCAAACTGTTATCAATCTGCGGTGTCTAATTCTTGATTTTTTTTCAGGAATCTTAACCATAATCGCAAATGCTACACGGAAGTGATAATAGAAAGAGGGATTTCAAGTAAGAAGGCGAATTGTTTTGCCTGAGCTGCTCAATGCTCTCGTCAGGTGTCTGTATTGTGGTATTCGAGTTAACTGTGATCGAGATTAGAAAATTCGGACTTTTATTACTTTGTTTGCCTTGAGCAGCTCGTGTTAATTGTATCCTTCTCACCTCCAAACGGACATTTTGAAGTTTGACAGCCGAGGGGAGCGATTTCCCTGTGGTGCGCTTTGTTCAATCTAGGCAATAGAAGCTGCAACTTTTCTCGTTGTAAATATTCTTAGCGAAGAAGGGCGTCCCCGCTTCATTCAACGTAGCTTTTAAAAGCAAATAATTCGATTTAGGGTTAAGGGAGATACATAGCTTTGAGTCACTGAATTGTGCTGAGAAGCTATTCTCTACAGGATCTAGTGTCCTAGAGTGGAATGGAATGGAATGGTCTCGTAAACGCTCACCATAATCTGAGCTAGAAATAATTTTGATAGTGGTAATTTCACGGACGTAGACTTGATCATGTTCAAGTTATCTAGAAGAAAGCCACGAATAAATGATATGTCAGCTATGGTATGGAATTCGATATATGCTCCATTCAATAGCAGAGCGTCTCGAAAAGCGTCGCCTAGTTCTTTCGTGCTAGCCTTGCCTCCTAAGTCACTTTCAAGGTAAGAGGTGGGAACGAGAAATGTGAGAATTGGAAATGTACCCAGTTCTGATCTGCAATCCAAGAGCATCTTTGAGTCTTGAACCTTTGCCACAGTCATCTCCAAGCCTTGGTCTGGGAGACAATCCCGAAATAATATTTCAAAATCATGGCCACTAAGAGGATCATGGCCGCCGGATTGACGATGCTCTTTGCAGCAACGTCTGGCGCGCTTCCATGAGCCGGCTGATATAGCCCCTTCAACTTCCTATCTTTACCCTTGCCAAGTCACCCACTCAAGCTCGCTCTCTGAAGCAGTCCTAAGCTTCCGGGAACCACGCTGGTGACATTGCTCAGAATGTCTTCGAAAGTGTTGTCCATTACCGCAACGCCGTTGAAGCTAGTCGGCGCCTTCATCATCGACATCGCCGCACTATCCGCAAGCTGATGGCTCAAGTTGATCTCCAGAGACTCTTTCTCGTAAAGCCCAGTAACAAGATTCCTTCAGAGCCGAATACTCGCCAGCATATTTGCCCCTTTATGAGTAATAACCTGCGTCGAGCCCCCATGCTCACCAACACTCAACCGCGGATCTTCCTTACCCATGGCACGATCCAATTGCGCCACGACTCTCGACACGCGCCCAATTTACGCGCCTGAGTAGGCCCAAGAATTACTTGCGAAATTCTCTTCGACTTTTATACCGAATCACGCACCGCCGCAATTCGCACGGACGATGACGAATACCGTGCCGGTGATGATCTCAGGTCTGGTTAGTGATGCGGATGGAGGTTGCATGGTCGGAGGTTTGGGAAGAGAGAGAGTCTTTAGCAGAGGGTTAGGAGGCCTGCTTAGGGAATCATAGCGCCTGCGCCCCAAAGAGTTGTTAAGGTCACTCAACAAATTTCGAGGCATTTGAAGAAAGAAGGAAAGAGAAAAGAAAGTTATGGTGTCATATGTATTTATATATACATACATACATATGCATTCATATATATATATATATATATATATTGGATGACTTATCATTTGGACCACCAAATGCGCCGAATACAGTCGAATCACAGGCTCCAGCCAGTTCCAAGACGTCGGCGGTGAGAGGATTGCCGTGGATATTGATGCTGCAACCTCTAGTCAGGACTTTGGCGATCTTGGACTGGAAGCTCGACGCGCGTACCACTGCTGAAAGAATTATGATCCCTTCTTCTGCGACCTCTGGACCGAAGCCATCACCTTCTGAGAGCAGGACGCAATGCAGTTTGGGAGAACAGCTCGAGAGACCATTTTGATGCTCGGTGGGCGGAGCCGTCTGAAGAAGTTTTGCGTTAGTCGAGATACTCTGTAGCAAGGGCTGAGTTGATTCTGAGGATGGGAACCAGAGTAAAGTGCGCTTGGAGGTTGAGGAGCTGTGAGTGTTGGACAGAGCTCAGGCTCAGGGCTTCGGTTTGCAAAGTGGGGGCAAGTGACCTGCGAAACTGGTCTATGATGCCATTGTGTCAGAAAAACAAATAAAATACGTTTTCCATCCTCCCCATGAGCCGGTTCTCAAGTTGCGGTGCATGAAGTTGGAATCAGGGCAGTGAGAAGGACCTTTAGCCGAGGCTCTCGCGTAGAAAGTAAATACGGGAGGCGTGGTAACGCAACGAGTTTTGGAAGAGGGGCCCGCAGAACTTCTGTTGGACGAACCATTCTCTAGAGTAATAGAGCTTCCGGATCCATTCTTCTTTTGGGCCCATCGAGCCCGGTGTCCACACGGCATGATCTGGGTGCTGTTTGCTCAAAGGGTGTAAAATATGCGCAGAGGCTGTTAATTGCCAGGATTTTTCACCGCTTACAAAAAGGGCCTCGGAGACACAGGTAGAAATTTGAGCTGAGATATGTCAGACACCATATTTCGTAAGTGCTCAAAGATTGCCTGGAGCCGGCGATGTGCAACCCTAGATGGATGATAGCAGCAGTCACGTGGACTGCTGAGTAACATTGATATCATTCCGTGGTTGGATGAAAAGCCGGACCCCGCATCTCGAACATTTTAGATGCGCATTCATCTTTTTAATTTTTGTGGATAGCTTCACATCCCGGGGGATTGTATTTTTGATCATGAACATCATCGAAAGCCAGGTAGCAGACCTCAACTACTTGGTCGATTCGCCTGTCACCCCTATATCGCCTAACGTGCTGTCACGCAGCATGAACGGGCAGCGACAATCCTCGAGTGCGGAAAGTCCTGCGGAAACGGGCAGTGGGAGCGGAAAGAAGAGGAAAAACGACGAGCCGGGCATGAACGCGAATGGCAGCACGCACACGAGGGCGAAGAGGAACAGATACATATCTATCGCATGGTGAGTAGGATTGTTATGCGCTTCAGCGATGGCGGTGGGCGTGGCGAATTGAGATCAGTAAATCAGGACGAGGATTTGCAGGGCTAACTGGGACAATAGCAATGAGTGCAAGCGGAGAAAGATCAAATGCAATGGGAACACGCCCTGTCAGCGATGTGGAAACCTCAATTTAGATTGCCAGTATGCGCCCAACTGCTGTACGAATGGCTTCAAAGAGTCCGAGGAGTTTCGGCAGATGAACGCAAATATTGCGTCGCTGCAGGAGCAAGTGGATAATCTGTACGCAAACCTGAGCGCCCTGCGAGCTGGAGCAGATGGCCTATCTTTCATGGCGCCTTCAGAGGACTCCATATCGGTTTCTCGACCTCCCACCTTGTCCCCAGCCGGCAGATACCGGCCTATGCAGAAGCACCCATCCTTCCGAGGCCCGACCAGCTCAGCTTTTAGTCTCGATGTTGCTAAGAACACGCTGCATAACATGGGATATCAGGGACTTGGGGCAGATGAGGGGGCTATCACTTCAGACGCTACTCCGATCGGGTCTCCCCCTCCAGTAGCAGCACAGCTTCTTACCGTCGACAAGAACCCGTGCAAAGAGCCGATATGGCAAATAAGCAAAGAAGAGATGATCCGTCTTTGCAGAGTGTATGAGGAACAAATGGGTCTTATGTATCCAGTGTTGGAAATCGAGCGCATCATCATATACGGGACGAATCTGTACAACTTCACCGACGCGGCGGTGAGAAATGGTCTTGCCAGTCTATCACTCCCCGAGACAAGCATACATGACGACCAGCTTTTGGTTTTGAAAATGGTGCTTGCATGTGCAACTGTCGCTGAAGGCCATGGTCGGAGTGAGATCGCCTACCGCTTGTTTGAAAGTGTTCGAGAGGCTGCTGATAGGAGGTTGCATAGCGAGGCCGTTGAGGTCAAGAGCTTGCCGTTCCTCGTACTTGTGGTGAGATTCCATTGCGCTGTTTGTTTTGCTTCTCTTTTGCACCGGCTGAAAAGTCTAGTCGATATACCATTTCCATTGCGATGAAGAAGCATTGGCATGGCGGATTATTGGTAAGTCCATCTCAGTACCTCGTGCGATTCTGGCCCACGCGAATGTGCTCTGTTACTCCAAGGATGACCATGTCTCCCTGGCCAAATCCATCTTCCTTGGCTCTAGCTAATATCTGGACCAGGCCAAGTCGCTCGCATGTGCATAGAACTTGGTCTCCACAGAAGAGAGTCTCTATTCAAAGTAGTTACTGATGAGGTGGAACGCTCGAGTGCCATTAAACTCTTCTGGTCAATCTATGTACTGGACAGAAGGTGGAGTTTTGGAACCGGCATGCCTTTTGCGCTGCAAGACGCAGACATTGATCCAAACTTACCTGAGCCAGTTAGAACTGCTATCCCAAACTAACGAACTCGCTGAAATCTCTCTAGGAACTCAGTATACCATACCTCAATGTCATGATCACTTACTCTCGTATCGGATCGAAGGTTTGGAAATCCGTCTGCAGCTTTTCGCCAAAAACCGCACCTGCCATCAATATCGATGACATCGGGTATCTAGACTATCAGATTCTTCAATGGCAGAAGAGCATCCCCTCTGAGCTTCAGCTTCCGACATCTTCCTCGGCTCGGACATCCTCCCGCGCCCTTCATCGCCTGCAGATCCTACTTTACCTTCGAGCCAATCAAATGCGGATTTTGATCTATCGACCCGTCCTGCACTCCGCCTCGTCCATTCAAGAAAACCTCCAACACGCAGAAACAGTCGTCGAACTGGCCAAGGATACCATCCGGGCTCTCACGCATCTGAACCAAACATCTGACATATACAGCGTCCAGCAAGTCTGCTTTAACTACTTCCTCATCTCCGCTTTGGCAGTCATCTTCCTCGCTAGCTGCCACGCGCCTGTGCATTTCAGCGCGCTCTGCCGAGACGAGTTCTACATGGCCCTGGACCTCGTTAAAGGCTTCAGCACGAAATCTTTTGTGTCAAAACGTCTGTGGAAAACCATTAAGGGGCTCAAAGAAGTTGGTCCAAACCTCGGTCTTAGTCCCGAGTTCCTCAATGGGACCTCGCAGTCCCACAAAGCTACCTGTGAAGAGGATGCCCATTCATCTGCCGCCCTGGCGATGGCCGGTTTGGCTGGTCACGAGATCAGTGTGATCGGTTTTGGAGGCGACGGGGTGGTGGGAGGGACAGGGAATAGTCCCATGAATGGTTTCCAGATGAGCACGGAGATAACGAACTTATTTGAAGCTGCCTTGGGGAGCGTAGGTATGAATGTGAGCGGCAACCCTTCTGGGACGGCATCTGCGGATGGTAGCTTTGTGCCGCTTGAAGACGGGCTGGGAGGCATCGGAAGTAACGTTTTTGGAGGGGATGAGGAGTTGTATCGACAGTTGAGAGATTTGTTTTAGCGAAGAAGAGCGCAGTGGGATTATAGCGATGTTGGAGTCATTTCTCCGTTAGGTCTGGACTTATGTCTTGTTCGGTTATGAGCGGGCTGTACACATCTTTACACATGGCATGGGGACAGCGTCCCTATCTAATGGGAAATTGAATAAATAATAATCAATAGCCTAGGCTCTGCCTAAGACCCTTACAACGATTTCGCATCTAAGCAATTCGGTATCTCACTCACCACTTTATTTCCAACCGCAGGCTTGAAATCAATCCCAGCGGGCAATAGGAATATATTCAGACTCAACGTCTGCATATTAAGCAAAATCAGCGAATAATCTTATGTTATAATAGTGAATGGATCGCGATTGTGCTTCCAGGACACCACGAGTTGGAGAATGCCAGCTATTCCACGATAGTGAGACATTCTTGTAGGACGATGCTTCGAAGTCTCGACGACCTCGTGGATCGTAGCAAGTATGTGCCTATTTTTGCGACACTAGCACGGAGGATCGAAGATGAATTAACGGGAGAGGATGGGAATTATCAGTAGCTAATACACTGCACGATTGAAATGCTGGAAAGAGTGTATCACAGTCCCGTTGTTAGGTAATAGGGCAAGATTCACGCACCTCTAATAGCTATAGAAAGCCGTAAATCTTAATATTCAATATAAGTCGAGCTTCGTAAGACTTGTATTGCAACCTGGGACCTATGGAGCGATATTCGATAGAGAGACAAGTCCTACTGAAAACAGAGCAGTTGGTTTTGGACTGAGATGCTTCTCCGGAAATGCTTGGTTTCTTTTCTGTTAAAGCAGGCTTAAAATTCGAATTTGGAATAAAGTAGGATTTGGGACGTTATAACTGATTATAAGTCACATATTGCAAACAATGTACTAAATAGACCTCGCTCGATCTGAAATTCTGGGTCTATCTCTGTGAGCACCAACCAGACCTTAAAAACATGAGCCCAGCGGGAATCCGACCACATCCCTTAAAGAAGTTCTGGAATCTTGGCCTAGGTCACGGCACGGCTGTGGCTGTCTGGATTTTTAGAATCTAAAGGTGTGTGTTTAAGGTGCTATCGAGTAAGGATTTGAGTGTAGGAATAGCAGTAGTAGCCAGTTGACACAACAGGCTGGTTAGTGGTACAATAGAAGATAATTATATATAAGGCTGTACTCTAATTTCCAACCTCCCCTCATTCCTAAAATTCTATAAATGAGGTCTTCAAATGGTAGACGTAAAGTAAGACTTTATCAGATCAACATTACCATGTTGAATCAGTATTTTATTATTCTGGTGTATTTTATCGCTTATTTTTCAACTCGTTTCCTCTTTCGGCTTAGTTAATAATGCTCTTAGCTCTAAGCTACCGCAGTTTTACGTGAAGTATAACACCAAAAATATTTGATTCGAGCTTACAATTTACAAATTATCGAGTATATTCATAATAATTATTCTCTTCAAACAATCAAGGTTGGCTATTCTTGTCGCGTGGCTTATAATATTTCGTTGCGCTATTTCCATTATTTGGTTTTTCTATTCAATCTCGTCTAATCAGGGCCTTTTGAACTCCTCCGATACGCCTCTAGGGTATGTAGTACCCACGTCTGCCTTGTAAGAAATCTAGCTGGGTTATCCTCCTCTTTGTCATCTTCCTTGTTACTATCTTCTTCTTTTATTTCTTCTTTGTTGGTATCACATTAAGTGATTGTGCGCACAGGTGAGGCATTCTCGAATACGTTGGATTATATTCGCTTGTAAAAGCTTGCTCTCGAAGCTACTCCTCGAGAGCATAGAGTAAATACAATATTGCCAAGCATTTCTTGTCATGTGACTATTCACATGACCGTTGATCATATGACCTATATCCCGACATTCTTTTGTATCGTCGTTCTCTTCCTTGTCATCATCCACCTTTCCCTCACTTTCTTTATACGCTTTGCAGGCCCATCCTTCCTTCTCCTTGTTGATCTCGGCTTAAAGCGCTGTATCAGATTTCCTGGAGGACCCCATAAATAAATACTCGGTTCAACTTAGGCGGCTTTAGTTTATACTCTTAGAAGAATCTCTTAACCATATCTTCCTTTAAAAAGATCTCCTTTCCCGCGGCTGAAAACTCCTGGTTAGAATAAGGAGTTTTTCTTAATTATATTTAGTTATATTCATTCTCCCCAGGACTTCCCTGATTGCGGACCTCGCCACTCTTGTTCAGATTAGGGCCTGGCCCAGACCTAACGAGGTAGGGCGAGCAGTTACTTTTACGGAGAAGAAATAGCCCATACTCGGTATCTGAGAAGATGCTCGATGGCGAAGACCTATGCTCCAGAATGAAAATTCACGTTAAAATTAAGATATACGCATGTCCCGTCATGGCTTGCTCGGATTTGGGGCGATGTGTTTAAACTAAGGTATATCATATATAGTTACATGATGAGGATAAGTAGGAGCGTTTTATTTTCACCTTCCAGTATACTATTTGTAGCGCAGGCGAAAAATCGCCTTCACAGCGGCTACACATTGTAACGATAGCGCCTCGGAGTTGCATTTGGATATCTAAGAGTTATGGCGTTGAAGGTTTTCGATCTCGATCGAGGCAAGGATGCTCCGATTCAACCCCGACAAGGTATACTAGGATATCCTTGCGTAATATCACAAGAACGGGCTATAGCGTTTCTAGCATGTATATTTAAGGAAGACTTTCTCCCGAAGGAAACTTTCCAACTCCTACGTTTTTTCAGTATTAGATCTACAGAATACGCCTCTACACCTTACTTCTTGCTATCATACTTGATCCCGCAACGCAGGTGATTCTGTGTCGTTACACACATGTAACAACGTAAAGCTGCCTGGCTTGGAAGAAGCAGCAGACCTGATAAAATAATACCCAAATAAACGAATGGATATCTGTCTCTGTACATGCAAAGCTCACATTCCTCCCTAAAATCTTATAAAAAAACCACGCAACGCCACGTGGACGAGCCCTGGCTAGCATCTGCTTCTCACTAGTAGTTGCAGTTATAAAGACCTTTCATCCTTGGCTTTCTGTAAGCTCAACGGAGGCAATTTATATAAAAGAGGGCTGAAGCCGAGAGCTGAGGCGTAACTGACGTCTCGGATTCTGTTTCTGCGCAGCCTTGGTCGGATTTAGCTTGGTCACGTCAGCGAGATTCATGTATATTCATCAGAACTATATGGGAGTTATTTCTCCCATTGAGAAGTAAGCGAGAAAGGCAAAAGGTTTAAAAACATCTTTACTTTTTAAATGTGAAACAAGAGCAGAATATTTCATTTCCGCTTCCAAGGACCAGAGCACAAGTGGCTCGCTTAAAAAAGAGAAAACAAGTTAGTTTCTACTTTCTTCTAGCATTCACAAAACCTACGGTGAATAGCCCATTCGAACCTGAGCGTGAAAAAAAAAAGGCAAGTCATATGTATTGAGTATTTATAAATCGGATTGTACAGTAAAGTATAATGCTTCACTGACTGAAACAAATATAATAGGAAGGATAAGCATGTCTATGAGTCGCATTTATACACCCAAGGCTAATCATATTGCTACTCCAATAGCTAGAAAAACATATTACAATGGTGCAATATATTAGTGTAAACAGCCTCTGTATCATCTTCTGGTCATTTAAATACATTCTTACCAAGGAGTAACTGCTTCTCATTACATCATCAAAGCACAGAAATAATGATAGAGCATGTTTGTGCACATGTTCGCTTTTATAGCTTGTCTCAAATATGTTTTCAAAGCACAATTTTCTATGGAAATAATGCCAGAACTGGTTACATTTCCAACCCTCTCTTTTCTCTTCCAGTTCCGTTACGGCATCTTGTTCTAAAGGCACCCTTTTACCCCCTGGCCTCTAGCTCTACGCGAGAAAATTTAAAATCTATCTCTATCTCCAAGGCCAGAAAATTTCGAGCGCCATGCATAGTATTCGCAACACCCAGGTGTCCGGAATTTACAGCCTATTGTTTCCCTCTTCCCCCGCAAAAATCCAGGACAAGCCCAACAACGCGCAGATGACTTCAAGATCTTATGGCGAGGATAAATCTTAATGTGGGATTTATGCCTGTGAGATATCAGTTGAAATAATATGTAACCAATCTTATGCAGTTTGGTCTGAACTGGTGGTCAGCCAAGCGGAAGGCTGTGTGTCGTTCAGAAGTTGCTGGTACGTCTCTTACGACCGAATGGCAAAAAAGTTTCCGAACCCCAACACTTCCGTCGAGCTTTGGATCAAACAGGAGATCAGCTTTCAAGATCTCGCCGTCTCTTCCAGCAAACTCCGAACCGAACCCAGAAGAAAGCTAAAAGATCATCGCGCTCTCAATCTTCCCTTCGCAGACCCCGAATCCAACCCTCTCGCCATCCTCACCACAGACACCTCTCATAGTCACAACATCCCCATCCTTCAAGAACTTCCTCGTATCCATCCCGGCAAGCATAATATCTTCCTTACCACCTTGAGTGATCTCCAACAGACTCCCCAGATCACCGCCTTGCTCACTCTTCCCACTTATAGTACCGCTGCCCAGCAAATCACCTACAGCCATCGGGCATCCGCCAGATGAGTGATGCGCTAGCATCTGCGGGAAGCTCCAGAGCAGATTTTTCCCGCTGACTTTTGAAATAGTGGTCTTAGCGCCACCAGGCGTCGTGAGATCAACTTCAAGATTGATGTCAAATACCGTATCTTCTCTCTCCTCCTGTAGATGTGGTAGCACCGTCGTCTCGTTTTGCAGTTTCCTGGTGCGAAATGGTTCCAGGGCATCAGCGAGCACAACCCATGCACTGATACTAGTCCCGAAATTCTTCGCGTTGAAAGGGCCCAGCGGTACATACTCCCACGTTTGGATGTCTCTCGCGCTCCAATCGTTCATCAGCACGAAGCCAAAAATGTGGTTCTCTGCGTCTTTTATCCTGATCGGTTCGCCCAGGGCGTTGGGTTTGCAGAGGAAGCAGCCGAGCTCGAGCTCTATGTCTAGACGACGACAGGGGCCGAAGGAGGGGGTTTTGGGGTCGGCGGCAGGATCGAGTAGAATCTGGCCGTTGGGGCGGCGGATAGGTGTCCCTGATATCACTACTGAGGAAGCCCGCCCATGATAGCCAACCGGGAGATGGGTGTAGTTGGGTTGGAGGGCGTTGGCTGGGCCACGAAACATGGTTCTGAGAGGATTCAGTGTGTATCTATATGCGCAGAGAGCATGTGGATATACCCAACGTTGAATGCGTGGTTGATGCCAGCAAAGAAGTCCGTATAATCGCCAATATGCATGGGCAGATGCGTCTTCGTATCCTCTTTCTTCAACAGCGCGCTCTTCTTTAACTCCTCATTCTCCTGCAACACGCCCGCATATCTCCCGCCATCGCATAAGACTTCTTGAAGGTATGTCCTGACCTCAAGATGTACCGGCCTCCCGAGAGCTGCAAAAGCATTTAGTGTGGGTTGTGAGAAGACATCGAGGTACTGTTCTAACGACAAGAGGCCTGAGAACCCTCTGCCTCGTGAGAAAGCCAATAAATCGAGGACATGATCTCCTATGGCTACCGCCGGCCGTTTTTCCTTCTGCGAGTTCCTCGATGTTATGATGCCAAAGGGTAGATTCGAGAGGGAGAAATCGCTATTCCCCGGAATTGCGAGCCAGGATTTGAGAGGCGCCATTGTTGCTGCTTTTGCTATGAAATAACGAACAGAGACTCGAATTTGGAGATTGGAAACTGTATTGCGGTAGTGACGAGACCATATCACCACCAGGTACATCTAGCAGATGATTCCCAGCCCGAAATGAAGATTCTGGGAAATTTCCCGAAGCTCTAGCATCTGCGATGTTGTCAGGCTCGTAGCGGGGTAAGGAGGGGCACGGCGGCGATTCCGCGCTTGGCTCTCGCTTTCCGCTCCGTTCCGCCCTCGTTTTTTGGCCCCACCCCGCCCCTGACATTAAGCGATCGCCCGGTAAGGTTGCACTTTGTTTACTTTGACCCCATGGGACAAAGATATCATGCATTCTGCTGCGGAACATATGCCGCTCTTACTTGGGCTCACAAGGGGCATCCAACTCGCAGGCCAATCAGGAATCTATTATTTCCCTAGCCAGAGGATGTTGTGCTAGACGAAAGGCGGCCATTTACATCGTGACATCTGCGTCTTCGCGGATGTGTCTTAAGAAGAACTCGCTTCGTTCGAATCGTCAGCTGCAAACTTGTCCGCATCTCAGCTTCGGGTCAGAACAACATTGCTGCTATGACGCTCCAGATAACAGGCCTGGCGATCGTAGCTGTGATCTACTTCCTGATCCGCTACTTGAACAGGACGGACACACCAAAAGTCAAGAACCTTCCTGAGATCCCGGGTATACCGCTTTTTGGAAGTCTTCTTAGATTTGGAGAGCAACACGCGAAGGTAGCTGGCGAGCTGGCGAAGGAGTACGGTCCTGTCTTCCAAGTGCGGCTGGGTAACCGAGTACGTATCATCCATGAGCCCCAGTATCACATCAAAGACCGAGAGACTGATGACAAAATACAGCGTATAGTCTTTGCCAACTCATTCGACTCGGTCCGGCACTTCTGGATCACCAACCAATCTGCTCTGATCTCGCGCCCGACTCTACATACATTCCACACCGTGGTGTCTAGCTCCCAAGGTTTCACCATCGGAACTTCACCCTGGGACGAATCCTGCAAACAGCGCCGGAGGGCCGCAGCTACTGCTCTCAATCGTCAGGCGGTGCAGTCGTACATGCCAATCATCGATCTCGAGTCCTGCGCCTCTATCAAAGAGATCCTCGAGGACAGTCAAAATGGAAAGAGGGACATCGACCCCATTGCGTACTTCCAGCGCTTTGCGCTCAACACCTCTCTGACCCTCAACTATGGGACAAGAATCAACGGAGATGTCAACAACGGGCTCTTGAAGGAGATCTGCGATGTCGAGCGCGCCATTTCGAACTTTCGGTCCACGAGCAACAACTGGCAGGATTATATACCTTTGCTGCGGTTACTGCCCAGCCACAGCAACGACGCGGCCGATTGGCGGGATCGGAGAGATAAGTACTTGACATTCCTACTGAACAGGCTGAAGAAGGATATCGAGAAGGGAACAGACAAGCCATGCATTACAGGCAACATCCTGAAAGACCCCGAAGCGAAGCTTAACGAATGTCCTCCTCCCCATTCCTCTTCTCACCACCCCGCTGACACCTCAAAGCTGAGATCAAATCCATCTGCCTCACCATGGTATCCGCCGGCCTCGATACCGTGCCTGGAAATCTCATTATGGGCATCGCCTACCTCTCCAGCCCAGAAGGCCAAGCAGTCCAGAAACGTGCCTACGAAGAGATCATGAAAGTCTATCCCACGGGTAACGCATGGGAGAAGTGCCTCTTCGAAGAGAAGGTACCCTACGTGACAGCTTTTGTGCACGAGGTTCTGCGCTTCTTCACCGTCATCCCCATCTGCTTGCCGCGCACTAGCATCAGAGACATCCAATACGAGGACGCAGTCATTCCCGCCGGTACGACGTTCTACATGAACGCATGGGCGGCTGATTACGATGTGACGCATTTCAAAGAGCCGCATGTCTTCTCGGTAGAGCGATACCTCGATAACCTCGAGGGTGCGGGGGGGACGCCGCATTTCGCGTACGGCGCTGGGAGGCGGATGTGCGCGGGCAGCCATCTGGCGAACCGGGAGCTCTACACGGCCTTTATTAGAATATTTACTGCGTTCGAGATAAGGGAGACGGAGAGGGAGGAGGATAGGCCGGTTTTGGATGCGTTGGAGTGTAATGCGATTCCTACGAGCTTGACGACGGACCCCAAGCCGTTCAAGGTCGGGCTCAGGTGTAGGGACTTGAAGCTTGTCCAAGAGTGGGTGATGGAGAGTGAAGAGAGGACTAAGGATCTATAGGCGGGCCGGGAGGGTGTAAAAGAAGAGACCGGGGTTACAAGGGGTGATAGTATGTGTGTTATATTGAATGCTTGCATTCTATGGCGTAAGATTGCTGGAATTTATTTTAAAATGGTTGATTGCTACAACGAAGAAAAGCCCGAGGATGATAAGGACTATGATCAACCATATTCCACGCTCTTAATAGAAAGTACTTACGCAAAACACTGTGCCATAGAAGTGACGCAAGGTCAGATTGAGCCTAGTAGCTGAAATTTAATATTAGTTCGAAAATATCTCACAAGTGGCCACTATGCTAATTCTGAGCTTGAACAGATACTAGTTGTTTCAAATCTAACAGGAATAGGGTTTTATAAAGATAACTCCAAGCGCATAGCCACCCTAGCCTTTTATCTCTGTTTAATGCTTGCCTAGCCAGGCCTAGATGCGCGCCAAATTCGAGGCTTTTACTTCTGAAGTTTATTTACAGCTCCATACCTTATTAAGTGTCATTGCTTTTTCTCAGAATTATATTTTCACTTTTTCTTAGTAACTCACCTAGGATATTTAGATTTTCACATTATCCGAAGATAATTGCAGGTGGGTAAATTACAGCCTTCCTTCAAGGTACGACTCTGAAAAGAGGTATGGCTTTAAGAAAAATCGATTGTACTACTAACTCGCCTCTGAATCTGCTTGATTAGCACTAGTGAACTATTAAAGACCTCAATAATTTTCTATAAAGACTAAACTACGAAATTTCATCTTGAATAATGTACAGAAGCTGACTTAATTACTAGGAGCAGGGCTTATTATCAAAAGCCAGTAGTGAATTTCTCTGAAAGTATTTGTTGGTTTCACAAGTGTGCGCACTGAATTGATTCTTCTGATTGTTGTATTGTGTTGTTGATGATTAGAATACAGAGAGAGCGAGGACTCGAGGTATACTACCCCGCGTCTGCCTACGCGCTAGCCTGCGCGCTAAGTCACGTGCCAATCGATTCCCTAGTCACCTGACCAACTCCATGCCACTTATTCCTACAGTATTATAAGCATAAGTTGGTGTAAATGACAAGCAGCTTGCGTGGTAATAAAGCGATCTTAAAGTAAGTGTTTTATACAAGATTATTTTTGGAATTAAAATTATAGGATTGGTTTAGATTTCTTGATATATAAATTATACATGGTCAGTGCATATTAGTCAAAATGTAAGCGGATCTAATGATATATATTCACAGCTGCTAATAGCTACGTTCTGTGGTTTTTCTCATTTTACAATATAAAATATATACCCTAAGCTATATTTGTTCATATTGACTACTGTAGTTTTGATTCTTATAATCTCCTATATTATAGTTTTTGCCTTTTACATTACGTCATGTTATAACAATGGATAATCAAATAAAATCACAGTAATAGTTCCAAGTATTTTGATATTCTGCTATATAGATTTGCTTAGTCAAGAAGGTATATGTAGACGGCATCCTCGGTGCGCGCGTTTCTAAGTAGCTATTTAAAGACGCTAATGTAAAAAGTCTAAAACTATTTTCCTCTGATCTTCCAACTTGATTTAGAGTTATATAGAAAGGAAAGAACCAGCTCTAGTATACTACGAAGTGCCCAAGCTCGCTTTCATTAGTACTTAAATAATTTACTCCATTCTCTTGATTACTAAAGGTTTCCCAAAGTATTACTGACATCCGAGAAGATTTTATAACTCGAATAACTTTAATATGAAAATAGGTGAGTTCGTCCAAGTTACCTCGCCTATTACCAATTTTCATTAACATCCTTCAGCATCTGATTGAAAATCTGAGTTTTATAGAAGTATGCATTTAGGAAAATCGGATAATACACAAGCTTACAGAAAAAGTTGTTATTACAATGCCAGCTCTTCGAAAACATATAGGTTTGACTGTTACAGAAATACAACCTGATCTAAAATCGATTAATTAGCTTCTATAGCAATCCAGTGTTCC
This sequence comes from Diplocarpon mali, assembly GCA_024741835.1. Classification (NCBI taxonomy): domain Eukaryota; kingdom Fungi; phylum Ascomycota; class Leotiomycetes; order Helotiales; family Drepanopezizaceae; genus Diplocarpon; species Diplocarpon mali. Next base: position 8,302 of record JAENRP010000155.1, on the reverse strand, counting down.
AAGTAACATTATTCTGGCGTCTTAAAGAAGATTGAAATACGATACTTCTCTTATCAATTACTTCGTAACACTGCATCTCTGCCTACGTAAATAAGGCGATGATTAATTCAGCCATTTGAATTCATATTAGACTATTCTTAATACTTAAAATCTGCAAGGAAACAAAATATAGAAGCATTCATAAGCAAGTAAAGATTTATTGATCCAGAAGTAGGCCAGTTTTGTGATACATTAAATGATTGAAACGCGTTTCTAGACACCGAGGTTTTAGTCCAACTATATCTATCCCCTATGGTTCCTACGTACGCTTTCTAGAATTTACTTCTTTCAGAGTCAGCCTACGAAGAATAGAAAGAAGTTACGCTGAACAGAAGTCAGCTTACCTAAATCTGGTGCTGTGGAATGATAGTAACTTTTTGCGCCTACTTTTGTTGAAGTTGGCAGCATCGAGGCTTTCCTGGGTCGCGTAGGCTTTCCTTTGCTATTTATACATTCTCTCCTTTATTATTTTACATTCTCTTGCTTCTTCGCGTCTTGTATTACTATTATTGCCGGCTTTCATCATGGCTTCCTGGGCATCTTCGTGGGCGAAGCCCTGTTCGAGACTATTATCGCTGCCAGTTTCATTCTTAATATGATAGTTTGACTTTTACCATGTGGCTCATTACAGAAAGGTTTATCATAGCTCTCTTGAGAGGGCAATAATAAATATTGTAAAGAATAACTACAGAGGGACTTTAAAATTAGACCTAGTTGGGCAAGCGCTGAACACCTACCTCTGTCTTAGGTCAGGGAATACTCAACTACTGATAGATTCACCAGAATCGTGACTAATAGCTATGTATGCATGTACTTTTTTCTCATCTACAATTGTACAGCAGTTGAGCTTTGTCCTCTAGCAACGGCAAATATGAATTCCAGAGGAGCGTAAGAAGCGGAATTGAAAAAAACCCTATTTTGCGCGAGAAAGTAGAAGGAGTATAAAAAAGGACGTTCATAAATTGTATTGTCCCAAGGGAAACACTACATAGGTACGTAGGAGAAAAGATAAGAACCGAGACGCTAGTAGGGCAGCGCCCTGGGAGATAAATATAAGGAGCCAGGCGGTGCATTGGTGCCGAGGAAGCGCTCGATAGGTTTTCCCAGCTGCTTCATCGCACAGGCACAGGGTCATGCTTTGTCTACCAATCTCTCTCCCGCTTGCCCGCTATATCGGACCTGTCACGCCCAATCTTCCGCTTAGGCGTTGTGTAAGACACATCTGGCATGCCTGGGAGTCAAAGGGCTCGGTTGCTGACTTGGCTAAATCCGAGTGACCCACGTGAGGACTTCCTAGTGCTAGGTATATCTGCAGATACCCACTTTGATCGTGCTATTAAATACATGGACTGAGGATCAGAACCGCAATAAAAACCTACGCATCACAGTTTGAGTGCGAAACTACTCTGTACTTGTACATTATGTGCGTGGCGCTCTAAACATAGGTTGGCTCTGATATTGTGTCCTGATACGGCTTCATTGTTATTCTAGTAGGTTGCACATACTTTTTCAGCTTCCCCCNNNTTAAAAAAAAAATGAAAATTATAAATAAATTCCATTACTGAATTCCATCACCTCATGATTCAACTTGATTCTATCAATTAACTATATCCTCAAAGTAATATCTAGTGATATACTCGGAGCAAGCCATCGTCCGTAAAACTTCAGAGAGACAGAAGTATCCCGTTCTCACAATAATGCCGAGACCGTCAACCGCTCACCGCTTTCTGACAGAATCGAAAGGTGTAGATTCTAGTTCTAGAGAGCTGAAGTAGTATATATACAAGGTAGGCTTACCAAGCCTTAGCCTCCGCTCCGTGCGGTAATCTCCGTACCTTGTATATTTCTAACATGCCCCCTACTACAAAGCTCTATAGAACTTAGAGTAAAGAGCCCCTACATTTTTTTTTTTTTTTTTATATAGTCTAGGCCTCATTAACTCCTACAATATACTCTCTAGTATATAGCGCCTACGTCTCCCTTATATGGAGTTCAGCCGCCCCGCAGTATACAAACGTGCGTTATAGTACAAGAGTACCTCTGACTTAGCTATACCATAGCTTCTCATCCTTTATATAGTCGTATTTGTTGAGATGGGTGATATAGCTATTACTCCGATGTATTGTCATGTGACCCTATTGCTTAATCAGTAGGATATTAATACGTATATAGCTATAAGGAAGAAAGGGGTAACCTTCCTTCCTTAACTCTTACTAATATATCAACTATCGACCTTTAGAAGTTTCCTATACCTACTGCGCCAACTCACTTAAGCTCAATAGGTTATAAGCCTTAGATAGACCGATAATAGATTATTGACTTCCCTTAAAAAGCACTTGCGCCGCAACTGTTAGTAAGAAGTTAAATAAGACTTATAGTAAGAGGCGAGCAATCGGCGAATAGGAGGTATAATTCCCTATTTAGCCAACCTATATTGCAAGAGGTATGATTCCTTGCTCTATAACCCTTTGGTACTATAAGAGGTATAATTCCTTGCTTTACTATATTTTATAAGAGGTATGATTCCTTGCATTATAGCCTAAAAACCCTTTTCGATAAGAGGACTTTCTCCCTATTTAATACTTCTATAACACCTGCTATTTAATCATTTCAACTTTTCGATAGGAGGAGTGCCCTTAACTATTTAATTTATTTGATTTTAAACGCAATTCTATTCGAAATAGCAATAGCATCCGATTCCGATCGAAACACTAAGCCTAAAGACCTCTAACTCTCTTAAAAGAACTGGCAACAATAGTTCGACGATTTAGAGCTTTACTTTAAAAGCAAAGGCATCGAAATAGCAATTTAAAAGACACTTATTAAATATGCAAGAACAGCCCCTTATACTCCCTCTACCAATTTATCTACTTCTACTTCAATAGCTAATATAACTGCTAAGGATTTGCCAAATATACTAAATAAGCTTAGCCTAAGAGCTTTAGTAAATAATAACCGAGAATCCTAAAGGCAGATTTTAAATATAGAAAAGGAGAAAGAGTATAGGCTAGCTTTAGCCAAATGCAAGCTTAAGATTAATAGAGGTTTAAGCGATAAAGACCGAGATTTTATTCGAGTTTATAATAATGCGAAGATAAGATAGGATACTTTAAAGGCAAAATACTTTTAAACAACTGCCCTTAACACTTAGCATCTACTATAGTAGATCACTTCATTTTAATATAGAAAAGACAAAGATAGTAAGGATATAGATATAAATATAGACTTTACTTAGTCTATACTATATAAAGTGAGAAGGAGAGTAAGAGCCGCAGATCCTAGAATAGTTATAACTTTTAAGGAAACTTAGCTTTTTAGTTTCCTACTTAATAGCCTCTCTCTTAAGTTCGCTATTATAAAACAATCTCTTCTTATCTAACCTAACCTTAAGATCTATAAGAAGATCGACCTCCTTTGAACTATTGAGTAAGACTTCGAAAGATACTCTAAATCGGCAAATACCGCGTTATAAGGCAACAATAAGCCTAAAAAGAGGAAGGAGCGTAGGACAAGCCCTCGAGCTCATTAGGGATACTACTTCTATAATAGTGCTTATAATATTACTAATTGTAAAGTTAGAAGGCAATTGATCGATATAGTCGCTAGCTTTAATATTAAAAAGCAATTAAAGTAGAAGTTAAGAAGCAAACTGCCCTTATCCCGCCGAAGGCCGCAACTACTAAGGAAAGGCAAAGGAAAAGGCTATTTAGCCAGAACTTTAGCAGATACCTCTAATAATAATAGTAGGTCATTTAAACCTAAATCCACTTTTGATAATTCAAATGATAATTATAATAAAGATGCTTACGTTTTAAAAGCCGATCTTTATAAGATCCTTAAATCCAACTGGTATAGTAATACTAGTTATATAGCATATATAACTAATAAACCCTACCTATTTAAAGGCCCGCTTATTAAAATAAAAAGGCGCTCTATTAAGGTTAATAGTAGAAGGTTATATACGGACTTAATAAGTATAGTAAAGATGAATATCGCTAGCGTTTCTTTCCTTTTGCAAAATGTTCTCCTTATGCTTAGCCTAAGTATCAATCTCTTATCTAGCTATAAGATTTATATAAAGTTAAATTATATTAGAGTTTTTAATAATCAATTTATATAATTTATAAATAATAATTATAAAGTAATCTTTAAGGCTAAAATCAAAGATGGACTTTATATTATTTTAAAGGTGATATTATAGAAATTAACTCCTAGGCTAGACCTATAAGTGAATTCCTTTAAGGAAAGTGCACTCTCTACCTTAATACAATTGAGTAAGGATAGGGAGAATAGATAGACTCCTAAGCCGGGATCGCAAGTAAAATTCGCAAAAATGACTCTTAAGCCAAGACTATAAGTAGATTGTAAGGTATCCTCAAAGATGACTCCTAAGCTAGGATTATAAGTGAATTTGGTAAAAATGACTCCTAGGCTAGGACTATAAGTGGATTCTGCAAATTCGCTAATAACGACTCTTTGGCCGGGATCGCAAGTGAAATTCGCAGAAATGACTCCTAGGCTAGGACTGCGAGTAAAATTCGCGAATTCGTTAGAAACGACTCTTAAGCCAGGACCGCAAGTGAATCTCGCCATTTCTAAGAAATCGACTCCTAAGCCAAGACTGCGAGTAGATCTCGCGGTTTTACTAAAAACGACTCTTAAGCCAGGCTTGCAACTGGAAAATAGCAAAACCTCGAACTGCTATCATTAGTCCTTTCTAGCTGCTGATAATAAAGTATCGACTAATAATAGGCTACTAAAGCTATTAGAAGCCGAAAGCCTATTAAAGTATCAGCTAATATATAGAAGATTCGCGCATTTAGGGCTAGAGAAATTAAGGGGCCTGCATAAGGTCTTGACCTTAAAACGGAAGATCTAAGTACTAAAGGATCGCTTAGTATACCGAATTTGCAAGCTGATAAAACTTCAAAATCGGACGCAAACTAAGCTCAGTCTATAGAAAGATTCGATACTAGCGCTAATATCTATCGATACTGCCAGACTATTTACAACCTCGATTAAAGGAAATAATTAGTTTTCTTAAATAGTAGATAACTCCACTTAGTAGATATAGACTATTTATACTAGAATTAAATCTAAGCTTATAAAAAAGCTAGAAACTTAGAAAGTGATAGAGGAACGCCAGACTTAGTTAAAGCTAATAGCTATTAGGTCTAATAACGCATTAGAGATTAAGGCAAAGCTTAACAAATAGGTAAAATAAGGAGTTTGTTATAAATCAACTATAATATACAAAGGTTCCTATTAAAATGGTATTACTAAGCGAAGCATTTAATAAGTAGAGACTAATTATCGCACTCTACTATAAGATACTAACCTGCTACTAGAATTCTAGGACCTTGCGATTAAGGCAGATATATATTTGCAAAATAGAATAGGTAGTAGATTAATAGTTAATAGCACTTGAATATCGCTATATAAAGCATATTTTAAATAGAAATCAAGCCTGGACTATATCCGCATCTTTAGAAGCGTCTGCTACTCTTATATTAGCCTAAAGTCCTAGCCCGCGGGTATAAAGAGTAAGAAGCTAATAGACCGAGGTAGAGAGTATATATTTATTAGGTATATTAAATAGATAATAAAGCAATAGATAGTATATGCGCTAGATCTAGGGCGAGTAATCATATCTTTAGTAGTTGAGTTCAATGAATCTTGAAATAGGAGGGAGCTGTCCTTAAAGCTCTTTATACCTAAAGATTCGCAAGGTATACCACTCGATAGTAATACTATTAAGCTAAACCAATAACCCCTTTCTCTTAGCTTAGGTATATTAAGCGCACCTGCTGATCGACGACCAGCTGGTCGTCCAAAGGCCGAATAGACTATTCCTATCGTCCGCGAACTGCCTAAAGTATAAAACAACTTTAATATCGTCGTCCCTTTAGTTAAAGCGCCTATAGTAAAGGATGTTCTTAAAATAGGTATAAGTAATAATAAGCCTCTACTATCGGAAAGCGGTTCCCTAAATAATAAGCCTATAGAACCTATAGCCGAACCTACGTCCTTAAAGAGGAATAAAGACCTAGAACCGAAAGATACCTTAAATGAACGCAAGTCTAAGCGTATCTGGGCTATAATAGCGCATAGGATCTATAAGCTTAAACTTTAATAGAGCTTTAATAAAGATAATGCATTCCTAGCTATTAAGAGGATAATGAAAATCTCTCTTCTAAAGATATATAATAAAGCTATTAATAACCTAGAGAATAGAGTAGTATAAAGTAAGGCAATCTATAAGGAGATAAGCTCTTTTACTATAAATGGTATATAGATAAAGGAACTAATGCTAAAGGATATAAACCTAGTATTAATAAAGTAGGTCTTTATAATTAAGATATATGTAAATGGAACCCTAGAGCGTTATAAGGCAAGGCTTATAGCTAGGGGCTTCTCCTAATAGTATAGAAAAGACTACTTCGATACATTCGCGCCAATAGTTCGCATAGATACCCTTTGCATATTTATAGCAATAGTAGCCGCTAAGGACCTTAAATGCAAATAGTACAATATTAAAAATGCATTTACCAAAGCGATTATAAAGGAACGGATTTTTCTCTCCCAATCTAATAGTATTCCTATACGCGCTAGCCACTCTCTTTATATACTCCGCAGTATCTATAGGCTTAAACAATCAGCCTATAATTAGAACCTCTTATATAGCTCTACTCTAGTAGAAATAGGATTCGTTTAAAGCCTAGCTGACCTTTGTCTATTTACCTATACTAAGCGTAGAATCAAGTTGCTATTATATATTAACGATATTGCTATAGCTGCGAAAATAACCACTTAATTAGATTGGTTCTTTATAATAATTCGGAAACGTTTTAATACTAAGGATCTAAGGGGAATTTATAAGATCCTTAGCATCCGCGTTATAAGGAACCGCTCTACTCGAGAACTCTAGTTGGATTAAGAGCAATATATTAAGAAGATCCTAGACCGAATAGGACTCTCTACTTATACTTCCAACTTTAAGCCAAAGCGTACTCCAATCGAAGGAAAGTATAATAAGTTAGAGCCTACTAATGAAAATGAGTAGAGAGGAGATCTAAAGAAGTACTAATAGGACATTAGAGCGATTATATATACTATGGTATATATAAGACCAGATATCGCCTTTATTATTAGGCAACTTAGTCAGAACCTAAAGGATCTAACGATTTGATATAAGAATGCAGTCAAGCGACTTAGAAGGTACCTTCGATCAATAATCATATAAAAGGTAAGATATAGACTAACGAAACATATAAGCGCAAAGCTTAAAGTATATACTAATTCCGACTAGGCAAATATGAAAGGTTAGAAAAGTATATCTAGAAGCATAGCAGTACTATATAGCAGACCTATATTATAGGGAAGTAGGAAGTAGAAATCAATAGCTACTGTAAGTACTAAGGCCAAATATATATCAATATTATCAAATTGTAAGCAAGGATTATAGATCGCCTAAGTTCTAAAAGATATAGGTTTCGCTAAGTATATTAGATAAGATAGGAACTGTATTAATCTTTAAGTAGATAATATAAGGGCGATTGCACTTGCAAAGAATCCACACTTGTATAAGCGATTAAAATATATTAATATTGCCTACTACTTCATCTGCGACCTTATTATAAAGAATAAGTTATTAATTACCTATATCCTAACTGATCGAATAGTAGCAGATGGATTTACAAAGCTACTAAAGATAGTTGCAAAGTTCGAAGCGTTTAAAGATATACTAGGGTTGCAGAAGACAATAGGGGCTTAGCAGGCTTAAGGACGACTCTTAGGCCCGCCCCGCGAGTTAGGTTATATAGTCTTATAAAGGAAAGTTTTTAAATCGACTCTTAGGCCTAGACTGCGAGTTAAGTCATATAGTCTTATAAAGGAACATCTTTTAGGAAATTTGACTCCCGGTCCCGCCCTATAAGTAGGAATAGTAATTTTAATAGAGGTTGCTATTAATTAATTGTTTTTAATTTGGAAAGATACCTAGGAGTTAGATTAGCGCAAAAGGATAATTGTTATTTTCCTAACTGCAGGTCAATTGGAGTAAGGTCTAAGTAGGGGTATTAAGATAGGTAATATAGCTATTACTCTAATGTATTATTATATAACCCTACTGCTTAGTTAATAGGATATTGATATATATATAGCTATAAGGAAGAAAGGGGTAACCTTCCTTCCTTAACTCTTACTAATATATCGACCATCGACCTCTAGAAGTTTCCTATACCTACTGCGCCGACTCACTTAA